>VZSE01006462.1:1100619-1152381 GCA_013398275.1 Promerops cafer | reverse complement strand
TTTTTTTTTTTTTTTTTTTAATTGCACCAAAAGGACTCTAGATTATCTATTTTGAAATCACTTTAAACTGTTTTGAAAATCACACTACAATCCATCTATCTATCTACACATATATATATATATATATATATATATGAGACTTCATCCAGCTGTTTCTCTAGATTCAGTCAGAGCCAAAAGAAAAGGGAATCTGCACAGAGGTTTTCCATTTATACTCAGAAACTTTCCATTTATATTCTGAGAACTGCACAAATGCAGACAAAAGTGGACATCTTACCTGTGTTTTTCAGTGTTTACACTATAAACCATGTCAATCTTCTTATCATATTTATTTATGATAACAAATAAAGAGAAACAGAGGATTAGAATTTTATTCCATTTTGAAAATGAGGTTGGCGTTCATGAACCTAAAATCCCTTGGTTTTACTTCTTACATATTTCTGGCATGACCTAGAATACTTAGGATCTATTTTTAACATTATTTAAGCCATGTTGTTAAAGTAATCCTATTTACAATGGGAACTCTAAACACCAGAGAACTCAGGTGATGGCTTAGAATTCGTTGATTATGTTGCATTTTTATTAGATATTTTCAAATGTCCTCTTAAAGTACAAGAGCTGTAGTTTGGAGTGCTGCCAATACTCCCTCTAAAATATTTTTCTTAGAATATAACTTGCTGTATCTCCTTTAATGATTAGTCTCTTTGCCATTTATTTCATTATTTGGGCAGATGGCTTGATTTCTCAAAAAACCCTCTTATGACTACTATTTTTAGCTTAATGACAAAAATAAATGGTAGGTGTCTTTCCTTTTCCAGGTTATAAGGAGGGTTTATTCAGAAGAACGATCCTGCAGTTATTCTCTCACAAAGCTATAGTATTTGTACTATAGATTTACATTCAGCAGCTCCTTTTTCCAGCAGAAACTGAAATTCAGTGTGCTGGTCACCTTCAGGGCTTTGTTTGTGTGAGAACACATGAGCTAAGGAGAATACACAGGTGTTAGTGCCAAGGTCCTGTCCTGCACTTAGCTTGGCCATATGAAGGCCTTGACATCCTTCTAGCCCACCTGTATGTCTTCTGAGAGAAAATCCAACCTGTGTATTCCTTCAGGCTGAGGCAGTGGTCGGAGTTCTGAGGTAGCAGGAGATGCTCCTCACCTTTCCTGATGTAGCGGGCATATGCTGTGTGCAGGTGGGACTTCATGTGTGGGGTTTGGAGTGGAGCACTGCAGACACCTGCTCTGAATCAGATCCAACACAAACGCCTGGAGGAACCACTGATGCCTACGAGTGAGATGATTACTCCATGACAACGAGTTCTTCAGGGATGTGCGTGTTCCCAGTGTGGCACTGAGGGAAAAATCCTTTCTGCAAAGGAGTGAATCAGATACCTTAGTGGTGCTCAGGAGTGGAAAACTGCTTTGAAGCAGCTGGGATCAACTTATTTTCTGCTGTGGGCATGCATTGACAGAAATGTGGGTCTTCCCTACTTAGAGCCACAACTGGGTTTCTCTTTCATTTTTTTTATTATAAACTGCTATTTCTTTATTTTAATTTCTCCTTTCTTGTAGCAAAATCAATGTCACTTGAAAAAAGAGATTTTGTATTTCTAAGTCTTGCTGAGAATATGTTCATGTTGTAGCCCTATGCAGTTTCTATAGTCTTAAATATCTGGAGGAATAGGAAAAAATTGTAGCTACTTTAATAATATTCATGCCAAACCTGTCTTGCTAATGTAACTCTTTCTTTGCAGTTTCTCTACCAAAGAGCTTGGAGACATTCATATCCATCCCCTTTCTTTACAAAAATCAGACCTTCAGAATTATCCCATGTTGAATGGTTGGAAGGAAGAAAAAATAGCTTATATAAGGAAAATGGATAATAAAATCAGCTTGCCTGAGTCCTATTCACCTGGAAGTATCTTGAGAGGTCAGGTATTGAACAACTGTCCCACTAAGTTGGAGGTAAATTTGCCATTCAAATACTTTTTGAACTCAGCCAAATAGACAGTTACAAGATCTTGAGAAGGGCTCCAGAGGGTATTTTTATTTGAGACAATCCACTTAAAAATAACCTAAAAAATAGTATCATTTGGCATATGAGTAACTCTGAACAAATACCATCCTGGCCCGTATCAGCCATACTCAGCACTGGTGATGCCACATCTCAAATTCTGTGTTCAGTTTTGGGCCCCTCACTACAAGAAAGACACTGAGGTGCTGGAGCATGTCCAGAAAAGGGCAAAGGAGCTTGTAAAGATCTGAAGCACAAGTCCTGTGAGGAGCAGCTGAGGGAGCTGGAGTTGTGTAGCCTGCAGAAAAGGGGACTCAGGGGGGCCTTATAATTCTCTACAACTACCTGAAAGGAGGGTGTAGCCAGGTGGAGTTTGATCTGTTCTCCCAGGTAACAAACAGTACAATGAGAGGAAATGGTCTCAAGCTGCACCAGGGAGATTTAGATCAGATATCAGGAAAACTTCCTTCACCAAAAGGGTTCTTCAGCATTGGAAGAAGCTGCCCAGGGAAGTGGCTGTGTTTTAAGGAAGGTGTAGATGTAGTGCTTAGGGACACGGTTTAGTGGTGCACTTGGCAGGGCTGGGTTAAAGGCTGACTCGATGATCTCAAAGGTCTTCTCCAACCTAAATGATTCTGTGATCCTATTGTATGATTCTATTGTATAATTCTTATGAGGAAGCTGTGCCTCTTCCCATCTCCTGTGCTTGAAACAAATCAAAATAAGTACTTGTTCTATGCCACACACTATTAAATGACACTTTGCCCACATGATCAGAGAATAATCTAGAAACAAAAATCATAAATGGGTAAAAAAATGCAAATTATGGGACAAGTATTTATCAATTAAACACAAAAATTAAGGTTCCCAGTTCTTTATGTATATGAAGCCTCTAATAAATGACCCAAAACAACAAGGCTTATAATAGAAAAGCAAGTGTCTCAGCTTCTTGCAGCTTTAATACCTGTGGTCTCTTCTTGAGGAAAGTTCAGACTCTGGAGACATTCAGAAATCTTCTCAGAGAGAATGTTAGTTGTGAAAGGTGTTCGCTAGGAATAATATTTTTAAAAATTTAATTATTTACCACTATTTCCATTAAAATACCTGAAGCATGAGCACTACATGGAGTCCTCCCTAGTTTGCATAGCACAATTACTCTAAATGACAGCATCTTGTTCTTGTTACCATCATACCCTCACATTGATCCAAAGCAGAACAGAGCCTCCAACATGCTGGCCTCCAGCAAATGGCCTCTGAATTAGCACAAAGCAAGAGTGAACCCCATAGAAGTTGAAAGCAACTGTGAAGTAAAAATGAAGCTTCTGATTCATGAGATTGATTATATGCATGCATCCAAATACATGGAAACTTCCACAGGCAGACATCCTGTCGGCTGTGATACAGCATTAAGTGTTTTGTCTTGCTGCGACCTCGAACAGAACTGACAGCTCTAAATGCACTATGAGTTAAAGCACTCTAAAGGAGAAGGGAGGAGATTACATTGCCCAGAGGATCTGCAGCTGAGATGTGTGTTTGTATCAGAATGACAAAGCCAGGGCTTGAACAGAGATGCTGCTTTTTCAGCCCGGAGTTGGCCCTGACAGGTTGCATGTGAGATGTGCCTTGCAGATATCCAGCTCCTGCCTCCTGCCCCTCCTCACGTCCAGGCTCGCACATGAATTCATAAAAGCCTTAGAGGATTTAAATAGCCTGGTTACAAAATTGCATTGAAACATAGATACTGATGCAAATTGTACAGCCTGTTGGCACTGCGTGAATCATGCCAGGCCTAGAAAGAGTCTACATTAATTCCAAGTGTGCTGTATTTCCATTTCCAGACTGTTCTCTTTTCATATTCATATTGTGTGTTGCCTTCATTTAGATTATTTTCTTTCTTTTTTTTCAGTTTTGTTTTGCATCTGTTAATGCCTTTGCCAAGGCTCTGTATACATAGCTAATTTCCAAAGCTTCTCTCATCCTGTTCTGTGTTTGATTTCCAGTTCTTCTAAAGAAATATATACAATGGCAATCAGAAATTGAGATAAAGAAAGAAGCATCTCTTGAACTAGTTGTTACCAAAAAACTCCCTATTATAAACAAAACCAAAAGAATAAGGAAAGGGTTTTTCCCAGTATAAAGTTGTTTCTTTGCATCCCAGATATACACACAGTGGATTGGCGTCCTACCATTTTGGTCATCCTCACTTCTTTTGTATAAAAATCTTGTGCTACCCTTTGAAGGCTGTTTCTAGTTTCCAAGGGAAAGCAAGCTGCTCCCAAGTCACTGCCATGGGGAGCACAGGCACACAGGCAGCCTCACCAACAGCACATGCACCATGCTACTGACAGCAGTCTGCTCTTCAGAGGATGGGGAAGAAGGAAGCCCACTCTGGTGGGCTGGTGACGCTGCCACTGAGCGGGCTCCTTGCTGGGACGGCTGGTGTGACGCACGGCCGTGTTCAGGACATACCTTTGAGAGTGGCTGTAAAACACCTGCCATTAGGAATCTGCATTTACAAACTCAGACATAACTTTGGTGAATCTGATGCCTGTGGGGATTAATGGGCAGGACATGCAGCTCTGCGTGCTGCAGCAGCTGCCATGAAGTCATGACAACAATGTTCGATGCTCGCTTCCAAAAATTACGGAAGCACTTGTAACAAATACAGTTGTTCATAAATCCCTGGAATAGCCTGCTGGGTGAAAAGTTCATTAAAAGTCACATTCTATTAACAAATGACTGTCATAACCAGATGTGTATATCCTACACTTTAATATATGTCAGACACAGACAAAATGACAGGCTAAATGATGATTAATGCTTAGCTGACAATTTCACAAAGCATCACACTAAGTAAAGGAATGCCTCTGAAATCAACAGCCTAATTTACACAGTGTCAGCTAACTTGGGTGAAAATATGAGGAAAAATTGATGATATCCAAAAAAAAAGGAGAAATGCAATGTGCTTGCAGTCATTCCCCAGTCTATATTTCTGTTTCACCCAGCTGGGGAAGAAACATTTCCTTTTCAGGTCAATAATTAGACAAAGTTTTTGTTTGAAGTAATGAACCAAAGCAACAGAGCTCTAAGTGCTTCCCCAAAAGACAAAAAAGGCAAGGTAGGGTGTCAAATGTGACCGAGTAGGCTTCTGAAGAGAAGCAGCATCACAGAGAGGCTCAGAAGACCCAAAGTGGACGTGTTCATGAGCCTTTCCAGAGCTTTGTGAAACATCCTCCAGGCCTGACACATATTATTGTGATGTTACAACAGTAAGACAGGCAGCTGAGACTGTGCTTTCATTATATGAATGTGCTGGCAATAACGCTGAGTTAAGGATTTCTTCTGCCTACTTCACAGATCATTTTTAGCTCCATGAAAAGGTGCATCATCTCCCACAAATGGCTATCCAGGAGCAGCAAATGGAGCATAGGGTGGGCCACAGGCACTAGTGAATATTGCCAGAGGGTTATCATGAAAGCATGGTCTACACTCAAGCTCTGCTCCACTGCAACCATCAACATGTGCTCATTGTGTGGGTCAAGACCTGGCCTAACTTGGCAGAGCTGTGCATCACCAGCTGGAGTGTGTTCAGGCATGGTCTTTTGCTGGGGTGATGTCCAGTTTATGCATTGGCATTTAGAGAGAAGACACTGACTCCTTTTGTCACACAGTTCAAAGTTCCTAGTGCAACTGAAGCAGTGTAGAAAGGTTGCCAGGCCATTACCTGTGTCCTAATAGTTGAGTTTTGCAGCATGAGGCACAGAAAAGGTACAGTGCAGGCACTGGAAAATTGCTGTCTGTTGGCTTTATAGCAGTGAGAAAAACAATGAAAATTGCTCTTGTTTTGGGAAATAGTTTCTTAACAGTCTCTGGTGTTCATGATTTTGTCTTGTCTACTCAGTGACCCCTGAACCTCTGGTGACAGAAATTACTTAGCAAGTTAGTTCAGTTGGAAGATTCACACAGTTCCTGATCTCTAGGGTATTGAATTCTGGACCAAATGCACCAGTTCTTTATACATTTATCTTTATATTAATTTCTTCCTCACTCTGTTGGAAAGGTACAAGGAAGTTAGAAGACATTTCCTTGTGTGGTTGTCTGTAAGGTGTTTCTTTACAACTAAGGTTAGTTTCAGCCTCTCAGAGCTGCTAATACTGGCTGCTGCAGTAATGTCAGAAACTGTATGACTTCCTGGGCTGAACATTTTCACTTTTTCTGAGCTATCTGTCCTCTGCACACCATAGCAGTTAGACAAAAGGATCATATGGGATGGGGATATGAACCAATCCCAGGTAGAAATGTTGGGAAATTGTCCTACCAGAAGCAGTCTTGTCAGATGTCCAGAATAAACTGTAGTTACTGGGGAAAAGTGCTAAAAAGACAGTAAACCGAGGAAAAATAATAAGAGAAAGAAAAATAGTTGAATATGAAGAATATTTTTCAGTTTTCACAGTCTGCAAGGGCCAGGTTCCTAGCATTCCTCTTTTTCATTTGTTTATGTCATGGACATACAGGCTGCAGTGACATTGCTGAGGACTTCTCATGCTATTTATTATGCACTTGATACTTCTGTGAGTGTTTTACAATATTATTGTCTCAAATTTTTTTTTTTTTTAAGTAAAGCAAATAATAACTTCTCTTTCAGCTATAAATTTTCCCAGCTCTGGGAATTGGCTTAGGAGAACTGCTCTCTTCAGATGGCAGTCCCATCTAAACATGTGGTTACACATGGTAAACATGTGTACCAGCTACATTGGTCATCTCGAAAAAGCCAGGTTGTTGGACTTTTGTTAAATAGAGAGCACTGTTTACAAAGCAGTGTGTAAAGGAGCTGGAGCTTTTAAAAGGACAAAACCAGGACTTTCAGTGGCTGCAACAGCTGGAAGAGCAAACAAGCACCGAGATGCGTCAGTGATGAATGAAACACAAATCAGTAGACAGACAAAAGACAAAAGAAGCAGAACTGGGGAGAATTACCTGCATGTCATCACAAGGTGATTGGAGAACTGATATTACAGGCATCCAAGCACATCACTATTAATTTGGCATTAGTTGTCATTTAAATTTAGTATTGAGTAATCTGGACTAAAAAGTTCCAGATACAGAAGACACTAAGTGCAAGTAATTTGGACTAAAATAAATCAGACAATAAGAGTGGAATTGAATCTGAGTTTCCACTTCAGATGTAGGGATCATTATGTCAAGAATGATGTAAGCAGTAATAAGCTTGCCTTGTGTATTCCTGGTAGGTACTGATTTCATGGCTGGCTGAGAGAACTCTCCAGGGGGAGAGCACGTGGATACTGAAAAGCAGAAAAAATCAATTCCCAAGAGGGGTGAAAGGACTTTTTGTCTAAAAAAAAAACCAAGGACAAGAGAAGATGTTCAATGAAAGAACCTCTCAGAATGAATCAGCTCTTTGGAGTGCATGAAGTTAGCTTTACAAAATAGAGTGTTTCTATGTATTCACTATTCAGGACCCTTCAGTGATTCAGTGAATTAATGTCTTTCAGGAAGTTTCTCAGAAGTGCCTTACCAACATTACTGGAGAATTAATCTTTATAATTCAGTTGTCAAGCAGTGTGACTGATCACCTATAGTCTAATTCTTGCTCCCTCATTAAATGGTCTGTATTTCAAAAAGACATTTTCCCCTAAAAAAAAATCATCACCTAGTCACAAAATTAATCTCAAATTTAAGCAGTCTTGAAGATCAAAGTTCTTAACTTTGTGTTTATTAGTCTCAGAAAGTGAACATGTCTAGGGCATAGACAATGGACTTGAAGATATTGGCTGACCCTCTTAAATAACCTTGTATAAGATTATCCAGGCTTCTGTAAGATGGGAGTATTAATAAATCAGAAAATCTTTAAGATCTTTAAGAGAATGATGAATTTGGGGGTCCAAAATATCATACCAGGTAATGAGACTATAGAGAAAGAGATTAAGAATGGAAATACCTGAGATTTGATCAGTTCTGAGGTAGGCAGTTTGAGCAAGAATCTATCCAACAGAAAAATCATCAGCGAAGGGCTGGGGAGAGAAATGAAGTTTTAGAAAGCAGAACTGAAATATGTCTCCCCTGGTGGTAATTAAAATGTGAACTGTACAACCAAAACTTCTTGCACAGTTGCAAGAAGAAATCATATTCAAATAAAAGTTGGCTATGATCAGATGGTGCCAACTAGAAATTTTGCCCCTATCCAGAGCCACTGAACAGGCCTATCTCCAATTTATTCATACATTATTAGGCTGCCAGAGCAGCACATCCATTCACAGACTCTCCATGATGGTGAGAACAGCTGTAATGATTTGCACAAAAGTTAGATGACTACAGGAATGGTGCATGTTGTCCTTCTGTAACTCAAACTTACAATGAAGTTCCTTCCTGCCACAATAATTTAGCAACAGTAAAGGGTTACTGTGGCATGCAAAATTTTCAAATCATCACTATGTGGGGGACACACAGCCTGAGGGTTTTTTCCACTTTCATAATCCCTGAAAGACACGTTTCCTCTAATTGTCCACTAGGAAATATTATTTCCGTTTCAGATTTGTGTGTCTATACCATGGGACAGTTTACAATGTGCAGAGATGACTGGTCTTCTGCTATAAGAAACCATATTATTTGAGGGGCTGTCACTGAAAAGTTAATTTGCTATATTGTTTAGAGTTTATGCAATGTTTACTCACTTGAATGTGCTTTTAAATTTAATAGAGCTGCTACAATAATTAAGTCTTCACATAGAGGACAGACAACGTGGTTCTTGCTACATGGAAAGTGCTAAATACTGACATATATTTTCTGGTTTGGTTTCATGCAAGAGAACAGAGAATTTCCTCTGCTACACTACAGATGTGAAATGTGCAGCAAAAAAGATGTTTCCCAATCAGAAAACCTGACACTTTTTTTTTCAGTTTTTGTGTGTGCATGGGGTGTTTTGGTTTTTTTTATTTTAGTTAATTTAGAACAATACAACTTGATCACAAGAGAATAATGTCTGGAATCAGAATGTGAAAATAACAAAAGGAAAAAATGCTTTTCATTTAAACACTGAAACACAGTGAAAAAAAAAACAAAAAACATTTTCCAAACTTTAGTTTTAATTGGCACCTATTAAAGTACAGCCCCACATCCAAAGCAAAAGTATGACAACATCTTAACCTGAAAAACCTAAATGCTGATGGCAAGGTATAACTTCCATAGGGGTTTTCTCCATTTTAAGGAGCTTCTAAGGATGTTTAAATGTGCATGAACCTCTTCATTATTTTGCTCTTAAGCATTAACTGGATAACCAGGTAATGTGACAGACATCAGGAGCAAAAAGTAAAATATACGGTACCAAACATAAACAGTTTGAAGGTGAAACTACCTTAGACTTGGTTGTTCCAATGCACATTTTTGTTGTAGACAGTTCTCCTTCAAATTCATTATACTCTTATTTCATCTAGGTTTTCTTTCTCTCCTAGATGACACAGTGCAAACTGAGGAGGCATTGCTGCCTTAAGACTCCCTTCCACAAAATCCCCATGAGATGGTCACAGACCTGCCAGTGTAGGAGTACAATGGATCTATAGTTGGCTCCCTTTTTTCATTCCCTGGAGCAGGAACATTTCTGGGCCTGATCTTTTCCCTTTCCTGCAGTCATCTTTAAAAGCCCCATTTTTTCTGCTAATGGCATATTGAGTCTTGACATGAGAATGACAGAGTGATCCACAAAATGGTGCAAGTCTCCCCAGCTCGACTATGTGTTGTGCTTTCTTTAGGAAATGTGCATAAAGACTTGTATAAACATGAGTTCCAGCATTTATACTGTTGCATATGAAAATACCTGCTACTAAATGGAATGCTAGGAATGTTGCCTGGGGTTCAGGACAGCATCTGTCACTAGCAAAGCTGACAAGGATAAAAACATAACACTGTAAATTCAATTTATAGGCATGGTATAATGGAAAATATTCATTATGGGTTTAACGTATTCCCTTTGTACTAATGTCCATGTTTTATATGCAAAAATATGCTGCATATTTATAGGCCCAAACTATATCACACATATTGGGACACCAGACTGTGCCTGCTTGGATGTGCAAGTCCAGATTCATCCCATCCCCATCCCTGGAAGTGTTCAAGGCTAGGCTAGATGGAGTTCTGAGCAATCTGGTCTACTGAAAGGTATCCCTGTCCATGGCAGGGAGGCTGGAACTAGAGGATATTTAAGGTCTCTTCCAACTCAGACCATTCCATGATTCACTGCAACTGACTGTGCCCTTGTAGGCAGCTCTCCACTTTCATTCTCCATCATCTTTGTTAGGACATACAGGAGGAAAGAGATTGTCTGCCTCCTGAAACATGTCTCCAGTCCTGAAACTTGGGGTCCTGTCACCAATAGTCCAAAGCCCTCTCCCCCAAGTCTCCATCTTTAAATGAGTAAGAAGAATACCAGTGGGTTAACCACCATCTGCTTGCTGACCATGCAGGGTGGGGGAGCTTGGGGCACCAATGTTTGTCTCAGGTACATCATTTAAGAAAGCATTGGGAAAGCTTTAGAGTTGCCTTCTATTTGGTATATTGCAAGAGATAGATGAGGGCATCCCTGGGCCCGTAATTTACCCAAGATGATGGACACTGGATAGTGGCCTTTAATCCAGCACCACCTGGATCAGTACACTTGGACCCTTCTCTTTCACCATCCTCACTGTCCTAAAACTGTACCTGACATCCTTCAGACCTGTTATATCATCTGCCTCACTTGACACACTGCTGTCAAAGATTTTACCACTCCAGAAAGAAGACAAATTCCATTTTATTCTTTTTCTTGGAGCATTGAAATTGAAGTCTGCCTCTGTTGTTGAGTAGCTTGGAGCTGGCTCTTCTTACCTTGATTTCAAGTGGGTAGGCAAGAACATTTTTATCCTCAAGCTCTGGTTCACTGCTCAGAGCTGGCAGAAAATCTCATTGCCTTTTTTACTAGACCTTGCATGCCCATCTGAAATATGTTTGCTGCAAGGAGATAGGCAATTTCTGTCTTGGCTAAAGCCCTAGAGTCAAAATAGGAGTTAATCTAGTTCAACATTTGGAAGGTTCATGTCAGGGTAGTTGTGAAAACAGTATGGCTGCTTGTGGTAAGACAAAAGAGAGTGCAAAGAGGAACTGGCAGAAAGTCTCTATTAAATAAAAAAAAAAAAAAAAAGAAAATTACTGAGGGTCCTGTGTTTCTCATAACAAACTTCCACATGCAGTGTACTGAACCAGACGTGTGCAACAAAACCTTGCTGTGCTTGGGCAATCTCACAGGCACAGAGAGGAAATCAGTGCTGAGCATATTCCAAAGCAGTCACAGAAATACCAATGCTTCTGAATGCTTCCTCTAGCCCATGGCTTTTCCATCATGGCTACAAAGTGACTGCTCCAATACCAGTACTCCAGTGCAGAACACCATGGATTATGAAATTCAGATTTAGCAGTGAAAAAACACTGTTCCAGAAACCAACCTGTCAAGCCAGAGAAGAAAAATGGCAGAAGTATGTTTTTGTTGAGCAGTGTGTGGTTTTTTTCTTTCATGGTATTAAATCAGTTTAACTTTGGTTTCTGCAAAATAAGTAAGTCGTCCATCATAACAAATAAGCAACTGTTGAAAGAGAATTTTGGCTCTAAACATTCACTCAAGGCTTTGGATTTTTTTTTGAAAAAAAAAAAAAGGGAGACCAAATTAGGCATGATTGGCCAGAGTGGTCTGCTAGCAGGAGGTCCAGAGAACCAGACAGTTCAGCTGAAGTTAACAGGACTGCAGAGGAATTGTTAACATATTAATTTAGGCATTCATTGCTGAAAACATTGATTCTTCTTCTCCCTGTTTAAAAACATATGAAGTTCCATATGAAGTCAAAGTATAAAATAAACTCTGATTTACTTCCTTGAATGCCTTCATCAGTATATCCATGGTGTGTTTTACTATTAGGCTATATTTGCACACAGGCAATTTGTTCCACTCCAAAAAATAGCAGCAAACTGTTGTAGCTTGCCAAGAGATCATACCGACAGCTTAACAGATTGAGAGAGCAATTTGCCCAGTTAGTACACAGACATAAATCTTTACACCTAACAGCTTTGCTTAAGGACTGTTCGCTCCTACACCTGAACCTGCCACCAACATATGTACGGTCGTGCTGGGAAAGAAGTGGCAGTAAGAGAGAACACTTGGATTTACAAATGTTGGCTTGAATAGTGTTGCTCTCTCTGAAGTGAGTTTACACAGATGCAGAGTTCATGGTGTTAATCCAAACTTTTTATCTTCGGTCCTCCAGTGTTTGTGGCTGTGTGAGCTGTACATGTACAAATTCCAGCTTTGCCTTCTCCACACAAGTGCAGCTCTTTGGTTGGAGGATTACGGTGAACTTGTGCCCCTGATGGTCTCCCAGGATTCCGCAGAGGAGGGATGTTGGTACAACTTAGCAAACTGCAGGTACCATGTGTCTTTCTCCAAAATCTTCCAAAAACAAGAGCAATGACAGATTTCAGCACTGCCCCCCATAAATGTGCTCAGAGGGCTGGAGCACCTCTCCTATAAAGACAGGCTGAGAGAGCTGGACTTGTTCAACCTGGAGAAGAGAAGGCTCCAGGGAGACCTAATGAGGTCTTTCAGTACTTAAAGGGAGCTTATAAGAAGAAGGGAGAGAGACTTTTTATATGGGCACATAGTGACAGGACAAAGGGCAATGGTTTTAAATGGAAAGACAGCAGTTTTAGGTTAGATGTTAGAAAGAAATTCTTTACTCAGGAGGTGGTGAGGCACTCAAACAGATTACCCAGAGGAGCTGGGGATGCCCCATCCCTGGAAGTGTTCAAGGCCAGGTTGGATGGGGCTTTGAGAAACCTGGTCTAGAGGAAGGTGTTCCTGTCCATGGCAGGGGACTTGGAACTAGATGATCTTTAAGGTCCCTTCCAAACCCAACCTTTCTATGATTCTATGTGAAAATTATTGCTCTATTTTTACCTAAAATTATTAAGTTACAAAAGGAAGAGTCTTTTTATCATTAAAAAAGAGAAAACTACAGATAGTTGCTACAATTCAGTGCACAGTAAGACACCTAGCTAAGAATATGAGGAAGGCAGCACTAGGTCAGGGTTAAGTATCCTCTTGCCCAGCATTATGGCTCTGAACAAGACCAAGAACAAATGCTTCAGGAAAGAGTGTAGGCGAAGGACAAGAAGGTGGTGATAGCTTTGCCATTCCAGTTCCAGCAAGTACCATTTTAAGGATTTTCTGAATAGAGATTGGAGCTGGACAATTATGCTTAATAGCCCTTGATGGATCCTGCAAGTAGCTATTAATCGAAAAGGGAGCCTCTTTTGTCATTTTGTGACTGATTAGTTGCTTTGAAAGCTCTTAGTGAGGACCTTGTGTAAGGCTTTTTTAGAAATCTAGGTAACTGCAGAAGCCAAATCACCCTTATTCATACATTCACTAACTTTTTGAAAGAATGCTATTAGGTTTCTGCAGCATGTGTTCCCAGGGGGCTAAGCTGCACAGGTGCTTCCAGAGCCTTTGTGGCACCACATTTGTTGCTCCCTGTTTTCTGGGACAACTCCCACAGTCAGTTAAATAACAGCTAGTGGTTCAACATGTTCACATTTTAATTTGTTCAAAATAGCTGGTAAGCTGCAGCTGCATCCACCAATGTTATAATGTCTTCAAAATTAGCCACAGTGCCCAAAATATCAGTCCTAACAGCAGAATGATTCCTAAGTTCCTGCTTTCTTGTTCCAGCTAAATGCTTTTATGGAGCAAATACTAAAATCCTACATCTTTACTTCCTCATGATTACCTTTTAAGAAGATCAGAACCTCTGTATTGCCACTCCTGACTGGCAAACTTTATTCTTAGCTGAAACTCATAATTGAGGGTAATATGCGTTCACTGCCTTTAAGAATGAAAGAAAGGTCATTGATAAAACAGACCACTAACAGCTCGTATGAGTCAGTGTAGCTCCAATTATATCCCTACAGATACATAAAAATAAATAAAAATATTATCTTCTCTTAAAATACATACATTTTCCCTAATGGTTCTGTTGGATGGATGGATGGATGGATGGATGGATGGATGGATGGATGGATGGATGGATGGATGGATGGATATATGGATATATGGATGGATGGATTTTAAGGGTTATTTAAAAAAACTCCTTATTTCAGAAATCAACTGGCTTCAGATCTTGGCCACCTCTGCAGAGCCCTCCTGCCCTCCACCAGATCAAGACTCCCACCCAACTGTGACATCTGCAAACTGAGCAAGTGACTACTCAATCCCCTTGTCCATATTGTTGATAAAGACATTACACAAGACTGGCCCCAGTACTGAGCTGGGGGGACACTGCTCGTGACCAGCCTCGCTCCAAACTTGTGCTGAAAGCTGCCTCCAGCAAAGCCACTGCGAGGAGGTCTCTGGAGACTGGAACCTGCCTAAGGTGATGCCAGTGATGCCTGCTCAGGTACTCTCAGGCATCTCACCTGCATGAACCTTGCGATGCACAAGACAGGGTGATTTTGAAGAATACAGATGGATTCTAAATTCTTGCTGGCTGATGAAAAATAAGGGTAATAAATCATTCCTTGATGAATTCCACTTGTTTCTTTAGACTTATGCCCAGGATAAGTGATACAGACACAAAGCTTCTCATGGCTGGACCAGTAGGGAAGATGGGAATAGACTGAAAGTTGTCAGTATTGGGTTTTAAAGGCATCCATCACACCCTGTTACAATGCTAGCAGCAGTCTCTAAAATGCCAATTATTTAGAAACATTGAACCATACTATGCTATACAAATTGAAGGGGGTTGATTTTATTACAAATATTTCTGTCTTTTCCAATTAAGACTGTAGCATTATGTAGTGATGTGAAACTGTCTTGTTAATTTACCCTTGGAGAACATTTATTCTAGGCACACAATAACAGTAACAGAGTAGAAATTAGTTTTCCTCTCTCACTTGCAATGATTGTGATGGGGCTTAGTAGGAACGTTAATAACAATCTTGACCCAATCTGCATCTAATCTTCTGCTACTATAAATGGAGAGACAACAATTTGCACAATCTGATGATGTTTTGTTCTTTGCTTCATGATGGTAGCTTCAGATTATCCACTCTTTTCTAAAGAAGGATTCCAAGCACATTAAAAAAATGTTAATGTTGTTAAATTCTACTCAGTAATGTATTTTTCGGGATGATAAAACATCATTTTGGAAGCATACATGATAATGCTTTACCATTTAAATCCATTGCATTGGTTGATTTTGATCTGTATAAACAGGTATTGCTAGAAGAAAAAAATGACAAAACCCCCAAGCTTGTAAGATAGAGATAAAGAGGAACATTTATTCTATACTCCTATCTATTTGAATCTATTAGATTAATATCTAGGTTAGTCCTTGAATAATATGGCCTCTGAATTCCATTAAATTTCTGTTATCTCTATTACAAGTCCTTGCACAGTTGGTCAGAAATAAGAATTTTATTATTTTGTGTTCCACTTCTCTCTCACAATAGAGATCGAAACCTGGATATTATAAGCTGTTGTCACAGACATTAGTTCAATATTACTTTTCATTTAGAGGATCAAGGGAGAAAAAAGGTGGGCTTTTGTAGAGTTCGCTTAAAAATGACATATAGTAAGTGAAGTGTAGAATCGTACTGTGTACACAGATTCATTCCAGAAAATACACTCCTCTATTTTTCTGTTAACACTGTTGAGATGAAAACCACATCTTCACATTGATGACTTCCATTTGAACGCTGCCAGGGAGAGATTTCAATTCTTTAAGTTGCACTGCCCTCTAGGGGAAAGCATCTTCAGCTGTAGCTCCATGTCCATGCCGCGAGAAAAAAAGCCGTCCTGGCTTTTCTCCTTCAGTTTTGAAGGCTGAACGCTTTGCTTCCTCCAAATGTTATGCTGGTGCTTGGTATGAGTTCGGCACGAGCAGCGCAGATGAGCGAGGCCCCAGCGCAGCCATGTTTTCTTTGCATTTTTATTCCCTTAAATGTTCTATTTGTGTGTGTGATGCCTTGCCTAAAGCATAAGCCTGTTTAGTAGTGAATCGCGTCCTGTCTAGCTCACCCTTCCTCTCAGTGGTCTGGGCACATGGACTCAAGAGACAAAATGGTTACCAGGGCTTTTCTGCTGGAGGTTAAAGCTTGTGCAGCCAAGTTTGGGATCCTCCACAAGGCACCTCTGGGCTCCTGCAGATGTGGGGTTCACTGAAAGAGCTGATCACAGCTGCTTGTGCAGATCATGAAACTGAAAGGTGGTCTCTAGTTTGGAAAAATTATCATTTTCCAATAAACAGCTGACAAAAAGGCAGGTTTTGGTAAGAAGCTCCCAAATACAAACAAGAAAAAAAAGTTATTTCTGCTAATTGAGTCTTGTTATTTTCTAAAAAGAAATAATCAGAGAGCTAGTCAAATAATGGACAACTATGATTATCACATTCATACAAACTCAAAAGGGTCACAGAGGGGAAGCAAGATATCACACTGGGGAAGCCATCTGGGACATATATCTGGGTATGATGAATTCCACCCCCCTTCAAATGAAGTAAAACTGGTATTTCACAATATAATTTAATGATGTCAGGCAACTGTATGACTAGAAAATGGAATAAAATTCCAGAAGAGAAATTCCTATAGCAGATCTTTTCTCTTTTACAATTTCTTAGAAAAGATGTGTAGTGAAGGAGGAGCAGGACTTGGTTCAGTGAAGTGTACATAATGCTTCAGTATCTTTCCACAGTACATGCTCCAAATAAAATAGCAGAAATAATGACTGAATCAGAGAACAATGATGGGATTAGGTATTTGGGAAAAAAAGAGATCAGGTTGGTATGGAGAGAAATAGGCTGCCACGGCTATCAGAAATTCTTGTAAGGAAAAAGAGTACACTGTGAAAATTGCAGGAATACTGAAGCGGAAAAAATCAGTAGCTAATGAAAACTCATCCTTGAAGAAGATTAAGGGTTTCACAAAGGAGAGGGAGTGGAGATTATGCATTCATCACATGAAGCAAGCCACAATGTTAGCTGTGAGCTGGTGCTGCGCCTCCAGGACCTTCTGGCTACTGTGATGGTGTTATGTGGAAGATGAACACAGCACATTTCACTGGCTCAAATTAGTGCACAAACAGAAGTGAACATTAAGAATTGCTGCTGTGGATCTACTGGCTGAACTAAAGGTACTCCAAAATTTTTCCATGGCCACTAATTCTGTGTAGTTACCTTTCAGATAGCTATAACCATTTTACTAATTACTCCCACTTTTTATCACTAGACAATTCCAGCCTTAAACCGTCAGCCTGCAAAAATTCCTTCTTAGCCTTTTCTTTTCATGTTTGACTTTGAAAATAGGATTGCCTTTAAAAGCAATTACAAAGGATAGATTTAGCAACAACCATAGATAAATCCAATCTGGGCCCAGCATGTAGTAGTGTAATGACTGCATATTAGTAAGAAGGGAAAATTTAAGAGACAAAAATGTTCTAAACTTGTAAAATGACATATACTTCTAAGTATTTTATTTAAAAAATCCAATTTCTTTATGTATCCTTCTCAAGTGTCTAGTTTTGGATCTTAAGGCATTTTATAAATGAAAGGGTTGTATTTTTCAGCTGAGACAGTATCTTTCATATTATAATACCCTTATTATTAAATATTTTAAATAACTATAAGTATATATTATAATGTCTATATTATTAAATGTATTACCTAAATTTTCTAGTCCTTGATTGATTGTTTTTAAAAGATTTTAGGCCCTACATTTTCTTTTAGGACTAGTTTCTTTTTTTTTGTGGTCCTTTTTCCTTTTTTTTTGGGGCTGTGTTCATCTACAATGATTAGTTAGGAATTTCCATACAAGCTACATAACCCCAGCTAACATCTATGCATGCAGAGGGCGAAGGTCTGCACCTGGCCAGGGGTCTTTGTGACCTGTAAGTGTGACTTTCAGTATTATAATGGACATAGTTCAGCCATAGGACACATGGACATCAAATATCTTGCCAAGTTAATAACGTATCCATAGACGTGCATCAACACCTTGATTTACTACATCCTTGAAGTTTGTTAGCTCCCAGAGATCCCTGACTATCTGTTTCACTGACATACAACATTTTGATTTACTACAACCAGTTCACTACATCTTGATTTGCTACATCCACAGCTTACAACTAACAAGCTTTAAGCTTTAGCTTCCAGATGTCAGTGAGTGACGGATGCTGGCCGCTGCTGTTGCCCTGCTTGGATCTCCTTTCCTGTTCGTGAGGCCCGAAGGCGCACAGAGCCGTGCCCCCAAAGCACATGGCGGCTCCGCAAAACCGCGCCACGCTCCCCGTGCGCCGGGAGGCCGCAGGCAGGGGCGCGCCACGCCGGAAGTGACGTACCCGTGCCGTCAGAGCGGCCGGAAGCGCCGCTGGGAGCAGTAAACAACGGCGTCGGGAGCCGCGGCCGCCGCTTCCATCTTGGAAGAGCCCGAGCCCACCGGGGACCATGGGCAGCGTCCTGGGCCTCTGCTCCATGGCGAGCTGGGTAAGGTGGACGCGGGCGGCGCGGGGGTTCCTCCCTGCCCTTCCATGCCCGCCGCAGGCTCAGAGCCGGTCCCGGTGCTTCCCCTCCTCCTTCCCTCCCCAGCCGGGCCTCGCCCGTCGCCTCCCCGCGCCTGTGTCACCCAGGGCGACTGTGGCGCTGCCTTCCCTCCTCCTTCTGCGGCACGGGGAGGCTGCGGGCCCCTGCCCGGCCCCAGCCGGGCTCTGTCCGCCCCGAGTGGCCGCGGCCCCCGCTCCGCCGGGCAGGGCTCTCTCCCCGCCGCGCTGGAGGGGCGGCCCCGCCGTCGTCCCCCTCTCTCGGGCTCCTCTAGGGATCCCTAGAGATCCGTCGGAGCCGTTTCGCCGGCGTTATGGGGAGCTTTGTCCTTAACCCACACAGGCCGGCTTGCTGAGCGCCGCTTAATCCGCGTTCCTGTGCGGGAGGTGTTACGGTGTCCGCTGAAATCACCTCTCCCCGAATCTGTAAAGAGTTTGATCAAATGCTGTGAAATCCAGCGTTTCTTTCGGGAAAATCAAAACCCGCACGTTTCCCGGATTCTAATATTTGTATTTAATTCCCCTTTCTTACGGCTTTGTCTTGAGCAGCTCCACCCTTTGCAGCATCTTTGTCTCGCCGAGCCGTCCTTTCCTCGAGGCACAGTAATCCGTGGTGATGTGTCACCACCGTGCTCAGGGAGCACCGTCAGGTGATTTTTGTTCATGGGAAACAGTAGATTGAGATGGCATTAAGACTCTTGGCGCTATGCAGGAAAGCAAAGAAGTTGGTAAAGAGCCTTCAACTGAGGCATTGCTTTTTTATCCATAAGTGGTATGTCTTTCCAAGTCTAGTCTTCCCTGTCTGTATTGATACAGTCAAGTGGTTCGTGGATTTTTAGATGTTTGCTGTAAGAATGTCAGTGGGATTGTGAAAATCTGAGGTTTTTTTATACCAAAAATATTGTACCATACATAAATTGAATTAAATTACCTATTATTAAAGCATTCATACACACACTTCTAGTGATATTACAAAACCTCATATTTATCCAAGCTCCTGTTTTTTGTGATATCTGAATGTATGGGGTTTGGCTCCTCTAATACAGAGTGACCTTTAGTTAAGAGAGATGATCCATAATCCCTTAATCTCATGTACAAATTATATAAAATTATCATAGAATTGGAAAATATGCATAAATTAACTTCCAGGCTCATATGCCTGTAAATAATCAACTAGAATACTGATAATACCATTTTAACTAATTACTGTCAGGGTTAATTTAGCTCTCATTAACATTTTATATACTACCTAATGGTTTTGCCAGTGTGGCTTTAATTATAAACTGAGCATAGTTAACAGTATTATTTTTAATTATTGTCAAATACTTCATGACATTGTGACTATAAGCTTTAATTCGAATACTTAATATATACTGCATTTTCAAGTGCATAAACAGCCTTTCTGACAACTGGTTGGTGGCTATAGTGTTTGAAGAACCCCTGTCTACTTGCTCTTGGTTGTTCTTCTACAGAGGAATTCAGCTAATGGCCTGTTAGGTAAAATGATTTGCATGAGATCATAATCTAAAATCAGATTTACTGTGAGTAGTTAACTACTGTCCCTTCCTTTAAAGTGCCCAAACAAATCAGGGTGGGTAGTTTTTGTTGGAATTATTTTTCTCTTTCCCCTGATGGCTTTAAAGCGTTCCTTGTCTTTCCACATTTAAAACCACAGCACTTAAAGGCTGTACAGCAGTTCGGAATAGGAGGAATCTGTCCGTGCTGGTCTCTAAGGATGTGTCAGTACGCACTCTGTTCGAGGCTCTGAGAAGGAAGCGCGCAGTGAGGGTGAGGGAGCCGCTGAACCAGGTGCAGCGGGGTTGGTGTGGTGCGGGCTGTGCTGGGCCAGCAAAGCTCCTCTGCCTGTGAGGACGCTGCTGTCAGTGTCGCTGCTCCGCAGGGCCACGTGCTGTGCTGTGCAGAGCCGCGCTGCTTGAGGCCCCCGCGGCATGCCTCATGCCCTGCTTGTGTCTTCTGGGCTTTTGTGATGTGCTACTGCTGCGTGTTTCTGCTCTGCCCTCCCGTGTGCTGATCAGTGCTTCAGGTTAGCATTTTTAAGAGCAAGGGGAGCCTGTCAGAGATAAGGGTAATGCCAAAGCCGTAAGAGCAGAGCCATCTCACCAAAAGTCTTCTGCTCCTGACAGCCTAGATTGATGAGGCAGTGCCGTTTTCCCTCTGCTGTGTCTTGCCTCTATTGTTCTGTTCTCTGAAACAGCTGAGCTGCTGTTTTGCTCTTTTAATATTCTGTCAAGGCAAAGATCTTGATTAATTCAGTGTCTTTAAGCTTAAGAGTAGGGATGATGTAGCTAAACTCTGAGTATGCCCATCGGGGTTTAGTGTTTTTGCAAATAGTTAATTCAATATATCATCATTTAGTCATTACTCCAGTAGGAAGATTGTTTGATATTGAAAACTTGTTCTGTGTGCATCAGGGGCAGGAAAATTGGACCTTCTGTGATTCTGTGGGGTTTTCTGTCTCATTCTCTCTCCTGCAGTATACATCTTGTTACGTGTTCCTCATGCAATTTCCACTGCCCTGGGGAATGAAGTGACTAGTTTAGCAGGCATGAATAATAACTTGTTTGCCCAGCTGGCTGCTCCCAGAATAGGTGTGTGGGTTTGTCTTTTCTTATTTTGCCTTAGTAAACATCATTGAGCTGCTTATTTTTCCTCAAAAATGTAAAGGGATATGAGTTGGTAGCTAAGTAAAAAAGCTTGTGGAGGGCAATAGATTTTATTCAGTTGTGTCTGAGTAACCTAACTTATGGAAGCAAGTGTAAAAGTAATTGTGGAGTAACTTTTTGTCTGCATCACAGACAGATGAGTCACACCTGGGGAGTTAAGCTTTGGTCTCTCTGGTAGTATCTTGCTGTTTGTGCTACTGAAATTTTTGTGGGAGGTGTGCTTTAAATGTAGGAAGTGGCACAAACTCACCTTGTCTCCTCTGCTAGTAAGCAGAATTCCATGGGCTTAATATTCTTACGTTTCTGTTCTTTTTGAAGTCTGTAACAAGTAGTTTTGCTGATAGTATAATACTATTTTGTTGGAATGGTATGTATTTTATTCTCTTTTGCCAAAGAGAGAGTTGGACTGTAACGTGATTCCTTGTGTAAGTAGCTAGCTTGTATAAATAGTGTCAAGTATCAATAGGTGTCTCTTGTTCAGAGATGGATGTTCATGAGCTGTTTAGGGGCAAAACGTTTTAAAAGCTGATGTTGGAGCTCAGACGCTCCAGGGAGGTGTATGGTCTCTCTTGAGGCACATTGTTTCCCAGTGAGGTGGAGACAATCATCTTCATTTCAGCTACTGCAAGTCTCTCCTGTCTGTAGAAGCATTTGTGCTTCTGCTTCCGTTGAGGCAAGGAGCAAGTTGCTTTAATTATTTAGGTATTTAACAAACAGTGTAACACTGGGATTCCATACTGAAGTGAATTTTTGTAACAGGTGCTCCTGTCCCCACATTTTCTGCAGCAGATGAGCCTAGTCATATATGCTATTCTGCCAAACTCAACCTTTTAGTCAACAGTATATTCAGAAATATTAATGGAGACAGAATTAGTTCAAGAAAGTAATTTTTTTAACAGACAACAGATATTTTTCACTGGAAAGGTTATTTTGTGTGTAGGAAATAGCGTAAGACAGTAGTACTATAAAATTCTGATGCATTCGGAGACAATATTTGCTATACATTTCCTGCTTACAAAGCATAGATGCCCCTGGTGTGGTTGCTTGCAGTCATAGAGCAGCCTCAAAGGTCCACCTGCTCCATCTTTTATGAAAAAGAGGGCCTGAGTGAGATGATCTGCTACGCTGTCCAGTTGCATCCTGAACACTTCCAGTGATGGAGACTCTCCCATATTCCTGGGGAGGTTGTTGCAGGGACTGATTGCTCTCAATCTAAATAATTTCCTTATTATATTGAGATGAAACCTCCTAAAATCAATACCTTCATATTATTTGTGCTATAACAATACTGAGTGGAGGAGAAGGTAAAAAGGGGCAATATAATAGATTTTACACCCTGAAATACTTATAATTGCAATCTGCCTAGTTTCACTGGTTTAGCAAGACAAATGTAATGGTGAAGTTTGCTGATTTAAAGATGATTCTGTAGCATAGTGGAGTGAAAATTTGTGGCTCCTTGGGAAGGAACACATGTGCCTAAAAGAATACAGGGAAGTTACTTAAAAGATGAAGTTTGTGGGTCCAGTGTGTGAGTCTGGTTGAAACTGTAAGAATTATAATCGGCCTTTTCCCAAAGCCTCTTCAGGAGGCTGCCAGGAGTGTTGTGGCAATCTGACTGCTTTTCACAGCAACCCCTGGGGCTTTCCCAGCAACCCCAGGGGACTGCTGGCATTTTTGGTTGTCATATGACTAAACTGCTGAGAACTGTTTCTGACACATGCCGGTCATACTGGGTGATTGGCATGTCCTGGTCATGTGGCCTTGTAACTACTCCTGTCCTTATGTGACTGAGTGTCTCTCATGCAGTGATGAACACCTGTGGCTTTTGTCCCATGGTGGAGTTGTCCCTGGATGTGTGCTGGGGGAGAAGCTGGTTTTTAACCCGGTTCTGTATCTTTCTGTGTTAGAGGTAGCATGGTTTGTTGTAGCTCAGAGGAGGGCAGTGATCACACGTTTCGATTGTACCTTTCCTCATTTGGCTTAATGTTTACTTGTGGGACCTTGCCTTTCTTTTATTTCCCAAATAGTTGCTCAGCATGTGGCAGAGAATTGTTCCCTGCTTCCCAACCCTTTCCTGGTGAAATAGCTCCCTTTTTTTCTTCCCACAATTTTCTGTGTGAGAATTAAATACAGGTAAATTTTGTCTTGTTTTTTTTCCTCTTGTAGTATTACAACTCTACAGCATTACCATCCACTTTTGCTGTTGATATTTAGTATCAATAACACATGTACTGCATATTTGCTCTGTTCTTACTCTTTGTAACTTTTACATTGCATAAGTTAATTTTGCAGACTAACAGAATTACCTGATATGTGAATAGCTGCTAATATGAAATAGTTTGCAACCTAAGATTTAGGCTCTGTCACCTGTTTTTTGTGTTTTGGAAATATTTATGGCTCCAGTGAGGATTTTATCCCAACTGTGCCAGGTGCTGAGAGTTGGGTGCTTCATGACAGTTGTGCTTGTATCTTTTTCCTGTGGTGTGTTTGTTTAATCTCTGCAGCTGTGGAAGGGAGGATGTAGTTGCTAATAAAAGCAATCCTTGCATGTCATTTAGCTGAAATGAAATAAAATTCAAGAGAACAAATGAGCCTGAATCCAGTCTTTATTTCTTCAGAATGGCTAAGTGATTACTTCTGGCACAGCACTAATTTCACTGTGCAGCAGCGCATCGGGAAGCGCTGTTGTTTGGTGACTCTGTAACGTGTTGCAGTGACTTAGTCTGCATCAGTGGTGGGATGCACAGGATGAGTCATTTTCCATCATATCTAATGATCTGCACAGCCTGATTAAATAGTGAAATCTAGTAATCCAAAGCTTTTTAAATAATTCATGTTCTGTCTTTTTGTCAGATACCATGCTTGTGTGGAAGTGCCCCGTGCCTGCTTTGCCGATGCTGCCCCAGTGGAAACAACTCCACCATAACTCGGCTGATTTATGCCTTCTTTTTACTTCTTGGCGTGAGCGTTGCCTGTGTGATGCTAATACCAGGCATGGAAGAGCAGCTAAAGAAGGTCAGGTTATTTATTCCTAACATTTCTGGTAGAACAAATGTCCCAGATAATAGTAATTGACATCTTGAAAAGCGTGGATTTTATTTGGAAGTATGTTATTTTGCTACCAGCTGTGCTTCACAGTCACCATTAATTTGTTTCTAAGTCAAATAAAGAAGTTGTGGGAAGATCCCTCTACAGATGAAAAGCACTCTTTTGAGGTAAAGCCTCTTCTTTAAGTGCTCAGAGCAGAAAAAATAAAATTTTGCATCAAACAAGAAAATTTATGTATGTCTAATTTCAAATTAAGTATTACTGAGATGCTTGTATTTTTGGCACTTAATTGATTTTTATTGTGGTTGCGATTAAAAAAAATAACCACACTCTAAGATGTCTTCTAGTTTCATCATGCTGTACTAGTTAAAATTCTATTTTAAAGTCTGCAATGCGTAACAAAAATATTTTTCACTCATCATAGTAGCGTGTTTTCCACCCAGGGAATTAGGAAGTGTTTGTAGGATATTACAGTTTAATAGCTATATGAAGATGTGATATAAAATTGGAGAGTGGTAATGTGAGTTACAGTAGAGCTTACAAGTTCACTGAACTTGGGTTGCATGTCCTTTAGTTCTGTTTTGCAGTCTTTAGTTTTTTTTTCAGTAGATAGTAGCTTTGGTTAGGTGTGATTTTCATGTTATTTTCCCCCAGATGATTCATCTGTAAATGTGTATTGTAGGTTGGTATAGTTACCACATCAGAGCTTCAGTGAGAGCCATGTTAGTCACCTAGGAAAGAAAATTACAGCCTTCTGGAGTATGATTTGATTCCTAAAAGATGTTGCTCATGTCCTGGTAGTGACTGGAGAGGATGTTCTCAGCTGTTCAATATGGAAGTTATGGATACACCTAATTGATGGTGATGGTACTTTTTTGGGAAAGGCTGTCTCTGTTTTAAAGAGATGTAAGCAGGCTGCCACCTCCTAGCTATAAGCCTGGTAGTAACTGACAAGTCAAATTTACCAGGTCCCAGATCTTTGATTATCTCTTGATTCAGATCAATAAGGGAAAAGTGCATTTCTTTGAGAAGTTCTGAAATTGCTAATAACATAAAAAACCTGTTAATAAGATCCCTGTGCCATTCCTGGAAGCATTCACGGTCAGGTGGGATGGGGCCTTGAGCAACTTCATGTAGTTGAAGTTGTCCTTGCTCGTGGCAGAGGAGTTAGTCTAGGTGAGCTTTAAGTCTCCTCCAACCCAAACTATTCTATGGAAAGATTTATTTTGTTTTATCCTGCCTATGCAGGGATTTTTCCTTGCCTGTGTTTGATATTCTAGTTGGACTGTAGCTAATGATGCAGTCCTTCAATAACATATCTTCTAACAGTGTTAATAGTTACATAATGTTACAGTATTAATGAATCATGTATTGGAAATTTATTAATATACATTTACTGACAGGAGATCTTTTAAACATGACTGATGTGTCTTGCATTTATCACAGATTCCTGGATTTTGTGATGGAGGGTTGGGAACAAGTATTCCAGGTGTGCAAGGCCACGTGAACTGCGATGTCCTGGTTGGCTACAAGGCCGTGTACCGTGTGTGCTTTGGCATGGCCATGTTCTTCCTTCTCTTCTCCTTGCTGATGATCAAAGTGAAGAGCAGCAACGACCCCAGAGCAGCGGTGCACAATGGGTAAGATGCAGAAATGAGTGCTGAGATGAGTTAGTGAATTTTGTTTCATTCCAGAGATTTTTTCAAGAAATAAAAAGATTTAAGAGCCTCATCTGTTCTCTGAGAACTGTATTCCTCTTAACTTTGAAGTTTGTAAGAACTTTTGTTCTTTTATGAACAGTTTTCTTTTAAAGGTTATAGCAGTTACACATCTATATATTTATATAGATGTATAAAACGTATCTTTTTCTGCTATCTTTTCAGTTGCCACTCTGCAAAAAGAAATGAGTTGTGTATCTAGTTTCTGAGCTTTCCAGTAGATTTTCTTTTGTATTTTATTTTAGTTAGGATTATCAGACAGAAGAATATAGTGGAATTTCAGCTTGTGTGTTGACACAAGTGGTAGTTTTCATCCAGGTTCTGCCTATGTGTAATGTTGCTCCTTGAACCAAAGAGATGTAAAAATTTGTAAGAGGGCACGATGCTAAAAACCCTAAAACCGTTTATGGAGCCTAATCTTGGTGGTCCCAGTGGTTGCTTAGACTACTGCTTTTTACAGGTGACTGTATTTAATAGAAGCTATGAACAGCTAAGCCATAAAATTTTATTTTATATTCAGTATAGTAGGATTAAACATGTCTAGCATAAAAATGAGAAAAAGCTTCAAATTATTTCTGTAGGGGAAAATAATTAAGACTGAGCAGAATATTGGTTTGTTTACTTTCGGTTTTTTTGGTCTAAAGAAAAAGAGAGTACAGTATTAAGATATGTTAGCAAGAGTTACTCAGTTCAGCCTTTCCTTCCACCCTGCTTTGTTCAGGAGAATATGTTTGTTGCAAGCAAGAAGAAACTGGTTCAGCTACGTTCTGTATCAGAGCTCTGCTGTTCTTTGTTTTTTTTTTTTTTTCCCTGAAAAAGGCACATGGTGATTTTACATGATGTGATGTTTTTACCTAAAATTTTTCTTAAGTGTTTGGAATCTTCTAGATAACCTTATTTGGAGTTGTGCTCTCCAATACAAATGTAGGTACTATTTATGCAACCCATAGCAGTTTGCTCTTCTTAGCCACTCTAACATCAGCACTAGGATAAAAGGAAAAAATTATGCTATTTAACTGTTGCTGGTAAAATATTTAATGACATTACTTTCAACAGTTCTGTAATAACTCGTTGCTTCAATAATACGTGTTACGGTGAGCTTTATGAAAAGCTTTATGGCTTTTGATTTTTGAAATTGTGTGTATGTTTGGTAATACTTTGAGATGTAGTCTTTTCACCAGCAATTTGAAATACTCGGAATACTAGGTTTTTGCATATGTGTACTAACTTCTTTATGCTTGCATGCAAGTTAAGCCCAGTAATATGATCTAGTGCCAGTGTTCACCTTCTCTGCTTTTTTAATGGCAGAGTGGTTTCTTGTCTCAGGTTTATGATAACAATAGGAAAAAAAACCAATTATAATGTGTCTACGAGATAGTTGCTGGCTTGTGCAGAATGCACAGGAGCTTTAGGTGTTATTTCAGATAACTATTGTTTTCAGTTGTCATATGGAATAGAGCATTAAGATCCCTTAAAGTCTAGAATTAGAGATTAAATGTATACAAATTTGAACCCATTCTTATTTCTATAATTGAGAAAGACATTGATTAAAAAAAAAGCAGATTCTAAAACTAGTTTTAATGGGGTTTGTATTGCACTGTAAATGTTAGAACTTAATTCAGCTTTCAGACTGGATTTAGTCACTTCGCTATATACCAGGGAATTAGTCCATTTTGTTCTGTATTCTACCCTCGGTCCTCTGCACACAGCTGGCACTTGTTCTTCTGGCTTCCATCACTTGTAACAGCCAGCAGGAGAGATTAATAAACTTGTTCAAATTATGGGAAGAAATGGGAAGGGATAGAGAACTTGAAAAATTGACAAGTGTTTGACAC
The DNA here is from genome assembly GCA_013398275.1 of Promerops cafer. Lineage (NCBI taxonomy): Eukaryota > Metazoa > Chordata > Aves > Passeriformes > Nectariniidae > Promerops > Promerops cafer. Next base: position 1,124,457 of record VZSE01006462.1, on the reverse strand, counting down.
TGTGGGGGTGTGGTACATATCTTACATATACATTTAGCTGTGCTGTTATATTCAGTTTTGAAGTGCATGTAGGTGGCATCATGCCTGTTTTTGGAGCTGCCTGTCACTGGGACCAGAAAAAATAGTCTTTACCTCCTTACAGTTTTGTTGGCATAACAGTTTGAAGTTTCCTATGCAGGGTATATTTATACAGTTAGTATTTGGGGTGAGTTTGGTGTATCTTTGGTGGGGGATATATCCTTGTATGCTTTCTGGAAACATCTGATCTGTTTTGATGGTCTCAGAATACCTATCTTTTACTGAAGATATGTTGGAAGAAAAATTCCCATGACACTGCGCTGAAACAGGGACTTAGAACTTGATTGTGTTTTTTCTGTGCAGGATAAATCATTTGCTTTTGTTTTTGTGGTAAATCCTCATCAGCTGTAGGCCTAAAGAATCTGAAGTTGGGTGGGAAGAATCCAGACTTCTGTGTATCACTCTCATGTAGGAAGTGAACCAAGACTGGTAGGGAGCTCCAGCATAATAATATTTTATGTCATTGTGGGCACCAATCAGATCTTTGATATTAAAAGCAGGAAGGGGTTTTTTAACCCATTTTTCTGATATGCAGACAATTCAATAATCAAAAAAAGCAGCTCATAATTGGCCTAATTTGTAATTAATGAGTAAGAAGACACCTCTGGGAATTGTGTCAAACTCTGTGTCAGTCTGGCACAGTTTAGGCATAATTTTTTGGAGAAAAAAAAATCTTGGGCAGATAAAATTTTTATCGTGCTTCAAATGGGGCAAGTTAAGAATGAGCAGATTGAAAAAAACAACTCTTAAAGATGTGTATTTTATGTGTGAGTTAGACCAGACTTAACAGTTGCCTTATTTTTTTTATTTCCCTTTAGATTCTGGTTCTTTAAATTTGCGACAGCACTTGCAATTAGTATTGGAGCTTTCTTCATACCAGAGGGACCATTTACAACTGGTAAGGGAATATTGTCTTCCTCTGTATCGTGGTGCAATCATACTTAGTTTTAAAAAAAGTAAATGCATGCTGATGTCATACAGTTTTAATTGTAGCTGTGTAACTGTAGTGCTTCTCTGTGTTTAGGGACACTAAGATGGGGGGGTAAATCACCTATGGTTCTTAACTGGTTTTGTTTTACTTCTCTTCTAGTGTGGTTTTATGTAGGTATGGCTGGAGCATTCTGCTTTATTCTTATTCAGCTGGTCTTGCTTATTGACTTTGCTCATTCCTGGAATGAATCTTGGGTTGAAAAAATGGAGGAAGGAAACTCAAGGTGCTGGTATGCAGGTAAGGAGGGACTCTACTACAGTCAGGTTTTAAATTTCATTTCATGTGCACTGTGTTAAATAAGTTACTCACTGAATAGTTCATTTTACCAGTGCAGAAAGGGCTGCTTCATGCATGGGTATCATTTTCTCAGATGTGTAGTTCAGCTCCATTGATGTCCTTCTGTTGTCAAGTTTAGTAAGGGGAAGCAGGGAGAGGTGCAACAGCCTCTGAGTAATAAGATCTATTCCTTGGGAGCAGGGCATGAGTTTCACACAAGCACAGAATGGGTGAGGTTGGAAGGGACCACAGCAGCTGATCTGATCCAGCCTCCCAGCTCAAGCAGGGTCATCCCAGAGCACAGGGCACAGGATTGTGTCCAGATGGTTCTTGAATATCTCCAGTGAGGGAGACTCTACACCCTCTCTGGGCAATCTATTTCAGGGTGCAGTCATATACAAAGTAAAGAAGTTCTTCCTCATGTTCAGGTGGAGCTTTCTGTGCATCATGGTATCAGAGAAGTGGCAACTGCAGCTTTTTGGGTTGGTGGTTTTTGTTTTGGGGTTTTTTTAAATTTATTTGTTGTTGTTTTTGTTTTTTGTTTGTTTGTTTGTTTTTTTGCAGCTACAGGTTTTGCTATCCCTTTAGTGCTGATTAAAAACAAAGTAACCTGTTAGTGCTTCTTGTTGAGTAGAATCATCTGAAACAATTGTTTTTTCTGGTTGCCAGTCTGTCATTCTTTGAAAGTATATGCTGAGGGAAAGGCCAGGGTAGTGAAGGAGAGTAAAGTCTTCTTACTGGAGAAATGATATTTTAATAAAGTGTTTCAGATGTGATAATTTAGGTGTTTGAAAAGACAGCACAGCCTGTCTTCATTCAGTGGCCACTTCTCTATTTAGTGTTTTTACTAAGATGTAATTTGGAAATGAGATTTTGTTTAGCCTCTGTTGGAGAAGTATTTCTTCAGTCTCTTTTTTAAGCAGTTAGCCAAAGTGTGTCCAGTACAACTGTGTTCCTTTATCCTCCTTGCTCTTCCTGGTTGCTGTTAGAGCACTGAAGAATCAAGCATGGCTTCAGGATTCCCATGTATTGTTTCTTTTTAATACTTCACAGACTATTTGATAACTTCTTCTACGTTTCAGTGCCTAGAACTCTGTCTTGTATATTGTATCCCACACTTGATAATCATGCAGTATTATTCTAATCTTAGTAGTCTCTGTTATTAACCAGTTTAACTGTGGTTTTGTTTCTTCACAGCTCTGCTCTCAGCTACAGCTGTCAACTATCTGCTGTCTCTAGTAGCTGTTGTCTTGTTTTATGTTTATTACACTCATCCAGAAGGTTGTTCTGAAAACAAGACATTCATAAGTGTTAATATGCTCCTATGCATTGGTGCTTCTGTAATGTCAATTCTGCCAAGGATTCAGGTACGATTATAATTCTGTTGCCTCCTGTGTTATCACAATACAATTGTGCCTACAACTTTGATTGCCTAACTTCCCTGTTTTGTGACTCCTTGGTGTAGGAATCTCAGCCAAGGTCTGGCTTGCTGCAGTCTTCGGTGATCACAATTTACACAATGTATTTGACTTGGTCAGCCATGACCAATGAGCCAGGTAAGTGTAGTAGCAGTGTAGAGCTTTTTGGGTAACCGGTTCAGCAATAAATTGTACTTCCACCTCTTTTGCAGGGCAGTGTTAGAACAGGGTAATAGAATGTGCCTGTGTTAGGGCTCCGCTACGTGTGCTGCCAGGAGCCCACTCTCCTGAGGGATAGGAAGGGATAGGCAGCAGTGAGGGAGGGCAGGGTCTGCGTGGCTGGTCCAGGCAAGCTCCTTTAAGGGAGAGAGGGAAACAGAGTGGCACATCTTCCAGGGTGTGCTCACCTTTTCCTCCCCCTGAAGCCATGCTCCCAGAAGCGATGTGGGAGGTATGGAATAGCAACCTGGCCTTGCCCACACATCTCTGAGCTCCACCCCCTCTGCAGCCAGCATTCTAAGATAATGTCTTTTGCCCCTGCTTATATGGCATGTAAGAATTTCTGCTCTTTACTGGCAGAATTGCAGTATTCTAAAGCTTAGATATTGCAGATTACCGCAGCTCCTCTAAGGGGTCTAGGAGTTCATTTCTCTACCAGGTTTCATGTTTCTTAGGGGACCAAGATGCTACTGATTATATTTTTCCAAACTGAGGATTTATAACAATTATTAATACATGTTGTCAATGTTTATTGTGTCTGGAAACAGTTGAATATCTCTAAAAATAAATAAATAGGTGTAGAAATTCTGGTGATTAAAATAAATCACCAGATATTGATTTTAGTGGTTTTAATTGGGTCTCTGACCCTTTTATCTTAATTATGGACAATCTTCTGTGCTTCTGTGTCATGGAATACATGAGTTATCTAATTCAGGCAGTGATTATGGGAAAATAAGATTGTCTACTACTTTCAGCTGTTTCATCACTGTTACCTGTGGATGCTGTGGGTTGGGAACCACTCATAATAAAAAACTGATTTACTGGCATTGTTTTCCAATTCTGGGATGACTTGGGTACCCCATCTCTAGAATACATTTGTCAAACTTGTTTTCTAGCAGTAGAATTTCTGAAGTTTATTATGCAGAAATTTTTGTTTTGTTGCATCTAACTATGTGAGATGGAATAGTAAAGCAGTTGATGCATATCCTACATAAGTTCAAAATCCTTTTATCTACTTGAAGAGACAGATTTTTATGCCATATACTGTCATTTCCCTGCTCTAGAGAGATTCAGTAGGCTAAAATTAAATTCAGATTTTACTTCAAGACTGTCACAGTCATGAAGTTCCTTTCTATTTCTGTGCATTCAGCATGGAAATGTGCTATTAAATATTTGTCCTGTTCTTGTTTTATCTAAGTTCTAATGCCATTTCCCTCACAGACAGGCGCTGTAACCCCAGTCTGCTGAGCATCATTGGTTACAACAGCACCACCATTCCAACCCAAGGTCAGGTAGTGCAGTGGTGGGATGCACAAGGGATTGTAGGACTGGTTTTGTTTTTGCTGTGTGTTCTCTATTCAAGGTAAGATTCCTTTAAAAAAACCCCATTAATTTATATCACTTCTTATTGTTGGATACTAAATTGTATTTATTTGGGTAACTGTACCATGTCCTTTCCTGTCAAATCCAGCATCCGGACATCCAACAACAGCCAAGTTAACAAGCTGATGCTGACCAGTGATGAATCAACACTGATAGAGGATGGAATGCCCAGGAGTGATGGCTCCCTTGATGATGGAGATGATGTTCACCGAGCTATAGATAATGAGAGGGATGGAGTTACTTACAGTTACTCCTTCTTCCACTTCATGCTTTTCCTGGCATCACTGTATATCATGATGACACTTACCAACTGGTACAGGTATTTACATTTGATTAGATGTTTTGCTGATAATGAGCATACAAGTCATCTCTTGGAGATGTGCCATCATCAAGGAGGCACAAGTTGTGTGCTCTGGAATGTAGGTCTTGAGTGGGCCTTCTCAAGGGAAGTTACTGTTTGAGTTACGTTTATGGAACTGTATTTGAAAACTGTAGCCAACCTTGTTCACAAGCACCTGTCATACTTTCTAGGATGATTCTTGTCATTCACTGAACTGCTGAAATACATCCTGCTGAATGAACAGGTTAAAGTCTTGAATTATGTAACAGTTAAAAATTAGTAAACAGTAGGCCCCTGTCTGGTACAGAGAGCTAGAAAAAGGAGATATTAGATCAACAGGTCAAGGGGGAGGTGTTTCTTCCCATCTCCTCAGCGCTAGTGACTCCTCCAGTTCTGGGGCTTCTCAGTACAAGAGAGAGGTGGACATACTGGAGAGAGTCCAGCAAAGGGCCACAAAGATGATGAAGGGACTGGAGCATCTATGATATGAGGAGAAGCTCGGAGAGCTGGGACTGTTCAGCTTGGAGAAGGGAAGGCCCAAGGGGTGTCTCACCAATGTATATAAACACCTGAAGCAGGTGTGCAAAGAGGATGGAGCCAGGGCTCTTCTCAGTGGTGCCCAGTGACACGGCCAGAGGCAAAGGGCGCAAACTGAGACGCAGGCAGTTCCCTCTGACCATCAGGAAACACTTCTCCATTGCTAGGGTGACTGAGCACTGGCACAGGTTGCCAGGGGAAGTTGTGGAGTTTCCATTCTTGGAGGTACTCCAAAGTCATTGGGGGCAGCTGGATTTAGGTGCGCCTGCTGGAACAGCAGAGCTGCACTAGAGAACCTTCAGCGGCCTCTTCCAACCACAGCCATTCTTTGACAGGGCTTGGTGGAAGGAAATGACGTTGTCTGCTTCTTGAAAAAATCCACACAATAAAATAGTCCTCCTGTGTGTGAACTGTTGCTAACAGCTTGATCAGCTGTTCTTCAGAATTAAAAAATAAAAATTAAGGTCTCTAGTTACTTGGCAAAGAACAATTTGTATCGAAAAAGCAACACTAAAAGGTACTTCCTTCAGAAATAGCTCTTAATAGATAGTCCTGCTGTGGATTTGATTTGTGGCCCTGCTTGGGCCAATATGTCATCAAGATGATTAATTTCTCTAGGTGGTGTCCTTTGGCAAGGCAAAATACATTCTTTCTATCTATAAGTGCTATCAATTTACTGCCTTTCTGCAGATTTGTGAGAGATTCCTTGTAATTATTTCTGCTTCTTGGCAGCTTCTCATACTGAGTATTTTTTGTGCTGCTGTTGTTTTTCCACTTCCTGTGACACGAATTTACAAGTGGTGTTCTTGTACAGACTGGTGTGAACTGCCTGGAAGAAGGGTCCTTTGATGTGTGAATTGAAAATGATCTGTGAAAACAGTGCTGAAGGGTGGCTTAGAACACAAGTATGTTGTATTGAAAAAAAAAACGCAGACGATCCTTTTTCTTTTCCTTGGTTCACAGTCCGGATTCTTCTTACGAGACAATGACCAGCAAGTGGCCGTCCGTGTGGGTGAAGATCTCTTCCAGCTGGATTGGTATCGTGCTGTACGTGTGGACTCTGGTAGCTCCGCTGGTTCTTACCAACCGCGACTTCGACTGAGCTGTGCTGCTCTGGAGGGAGGCTGTGTTAGTGTCCTGAAACAAACAGTATTCTGGGTAATAGTGCGGGTGTAAATACGTGTGTGTGTGTGCTGTCCAGGTAGTATTCCCTGCTTTATCCTGCATGATTACCTTGAATCATGTCTTGTCATTTCAGTAAACAACTTTTTCTGGCTGAGCTCAATGGTAATTGCTGTAGCGATGGTTTTCATAGGATTACTCCTAGTTCAAATGCTTTGGGACCATGAGATGTAAGATCAAGAACTTTTGGAAGTATAGTTTTTTCCCCTCAATTGCATTAAATGGTTGTAGGTAAAAAAATGCAAGTGTTAGTTAGGGTAACTAAACAGTGCTAGGCCAGGCATTGCAAGTAAAGGAGGGGCTGCCTTTGATGATCCCTGTTGCCTTGATTCCAAAGTAAGCCTTGAGTAAGTGTTGTTAGACTCAAAGTGGAGCACGTTGGGGTTCACTGGACATCTTGCAGCACTTTGGCACCAATAGCCTGACCTTTCCCATGCCGAGGGCAGCAGTACCTTCAGCACAGATGTGAGAGGGGGAAACTTGCACCTGGAGCTGCAGAGGAGCCAGTCCAGTGTGTCCCATTGCACACAGGAGGACAGGCACCCTGGGGAGAAAATACCCTGGTATCAGATGCTCAAAAGCATGTTTTTAAGGCACCTGTTTACAGTGTGCATCTACATATTATTATTGTTTTTTTAAGTAGTTTAAATGGCATAGTTGTGCTGTAATTTATTGCTGTTTTGTGTGCCACTTTCTTGGCTAAACTACAGTCATGGAGTTTGCAAGGAGCCGAGTGGTGAAAGCTGTGTAAGCCCTTTGGAGGAATTGAGTATTATGATTAAAAAAAAAAAAAAAGGAGCACTGAAATTACAATAACTAAAGGTAGAGGTTTGCATTTACTGAGGCTTTATCTGAAGGGTTTCTTAAAATATTTGGGACTCTGAATCCTGAACTCTTTTACTGTATTAAGTATTTTGCTTGTTGTCCATTGCCAGAGATGGACTTGAGCCTAGAAAGTCTAAATCTGGGCATAGTTCCTGTGCAGTTATAAAATCTTAAAATGCTTTTGTGCTTGTTGCTTTGTAACTGAAGTACATAAACTGCATAATTTCTCTGTTACTTGCTACACCTTGAGCCTAGAGCAGCCTGACTGGGAGTGACCCTGGAGCCTGCAGCAGATGTCATGCTCACCTCTTTCCGTGGTGTTTGTAACTGTGACTTCCTGTTGCTGTTCTCTAAGCTTTTATTTTAATTCTGCACCTGAACACTGACATTTACTGCAAAAAGTCTGACATGTCAAATCAAACTTGAGACAGTAATGGAAAGATAAGTAAAGGCTTGTAATAATTTGGAATATGTTGTTACCTTATTAATAAATAAATTTGGATGAAGATGTCCCATGACTTTTGATGTCTCATGCTGCTGCCAGATGTGGCTATTGCAAGGGTTTGTGTACCTTCATCCCCTCTTTTGGGGATGTTTTGTAGCATTGTCAGGTTCTGAGAAGAGCCAACAGTGCTGCAGAGCACACCTGTGAGTCCCTGGCTCTTCCAGGAGGTCACATGTAAACCCCTGGGTGAAATCCTCTGACAGTTCTGTGCCCTCAGCATCTGTGTCCCAGCAAACACTAACATGTCTTGCACCTGTAACTGCTTCATCAACTGCTGCTACCTCACTGGATTGCCCCTTTAGGGCTGGGTAAAACACCAAACACCTGAACACCACTTCTACTACAGCAGTTCCTGAGTCCTGTAACAAAGAACAAGTTGATGAATTCAGAAGATGAGCAGACTGCTCTGTCTATGGATTCAGTGCCTTGTAAAAGTGGCGAGATTACTCCTTTGGGGAAAAAATGTTGGATCCACTGCCAGAGTTGGGGAATGTGGTTTTTGTGTTGCATGTATGAAGTTATTGAAACCCAGTTTCTCTCTTGGCTGAGCCTTTCTGCTCTGGAGGTTCTCAGACTTTATATTGTTACAGTTTGACTTACTGGTTATATTAAAATCAGGAGCTCAACGTGAGATGATCTGGTTTAAAGTGTGTCAGCTGCCCCTTCACCTGGTGGGGCAGGAACCGCTGTAGCTCTGTACCACAAGTGCAAAAACTCACTGCAGCATCTGTGGCTTCCATGAGTGTGGTAGTGGATTTGGCGGAGGGGTAGGACTCCTCCACTGGAAGGAAAGCGACAGGGCTCTGCCACAGCTCTCGGGTAAGAAGTCAAAGAGAGAACACCCTCTTGTGTGCTACTACTGGAAAACAGTTTGCTGCATTAGACACTTGTTTTGGAGGCTTAGCAACAAACACATCAGGCTAGAGTTAATGACATTATTTTCCAGGAATTGTGCACAGCAGACCTTGCACAGCTACTATGATAGGAAAACAGGAGACTGTTAAATCCATAACCACCTGGCACAAGGAATAAGAGACAAACTCTTGACAAGTATCACACTTAAGTAACATTTATTTTGTCAGCATAGATGGTCCAAGTTAAAAGTACTCATGCAGTCATGGGGCCTGGCAGCTGTCAAGAACTTTTCCCCAGTTTGTGCTATGTGTGAGCACTTCCACTGAAGTGAAAGTAAGGCAGAACCAAGATTTAGCAAGGTACAGGCACTTTGTTCCCAGTTGCAGCAGGGAAAAAAAAAGCCTACATCAGGTCCTGGTCCCCCCACCCCAAAAAAGCCTCATGTGTGTTAAACAAAATGTAAAAAATAAAAACCCCAAAATACAGAAAGTGAGTGTTCCCTAACCATACGCTACTAGTTTATGTCATCATACGTAAGACAAGAAGTATAAGAAACCATAAACCAAAGCTCACTATTGACAAGGTTACTCGCGGTACGAGCAATGTGTGCAACACCAAGTGTTCACAGCAGTGCAGCAGCAGCCTGGCTCAGCAGCGCCAGCTGTGCCTGGTGGCTTGTCCAACTCCATTACAACTGCTTGTATAAGATAGGAAAGGTACTTCAGATTCCACATACCTGGTTACATAAAACAGTGATTTACAAAAAAACTCTCATACCAAACAATATTCTAAATAAATAGTTCATCTTCATGACTATATACAAAGCCTCCCTCACATCAGTTATCCAAGAAGGACATGTCTGTGTCCATGGGTGCTGGGGCAAGTTCGCACAGGTAGAACAGCGTGGCTTCGCTCACCTCTGCCTCCGTCAGCGGCTCCAGACGCACCAGTTTGCTCTGGGTGGGCTGGGGATCCAGGCTGCTCTCCAGGAGCTCGTCCCCTTCCAGGGATTTTTCAACAGTGGAAGGAGTTTCAGCTGTGAAGCTCCCACTCTCAACCGCAGAGCCTGGGTTCCCATCGAGGAATGCAAGGAGTGGAAATGCAGTGTAGTGTATCAGCTGCTTATCTACGGGGAAAAAAAATGCCAAGAATATAAATTCATGTGCTTTTCTACATGCAGAAATAAAAAAAAAAAACCAACCTACAGTACTTATTTAAAGAATAATTAATAAAAAAATGTAGGTGTTTGTGTTTTTAAAGAATTATGTTCATGCGTAACATTATTTGTGCAGATTCACCTGCAAAACATCAGTTTCTGTACATCTAGTGCAGAGACAAAACTCTAAAAAAGCAAATATACTAAGTATTGTGTTTTGGTTATTTATCACCATAACACAAAACCAGGTAAGGAGCAAATAACTGAGATGTCTTTTAGAGTAATGTTCAACTGTTGAAATGCTTCAACAGATTACTAAAACTAACCTGATCTGGGCTTAGTACCTTGCATTTCCTGTGAAGCCACCGGACCAGCATTACTCTTGTTAGTTTCTTTTCCCTTCGTCTCCATCTGGGAACAAAAGCAGACTCTTAAAATACACTCTTAAAGCCTGTTCCAATGCCACTGGAAAACAGCTGACCAACTACTACAAAAAGTATTTTTTTATTTGTGATAAGATGCAGTGGCATAATCAATATTACCCGCACTAACACACCTTGCTGAGAAACATGAAATGGAAACACAGGCTACAAAGCAAGAACCAAAACTAATGCTTTAAATGAAGAGGACAAATTCAAAGTGCTACTTCTTTGCTCCACTGCTTATTACTGTGTTTCTTTTTTCCACCAGACAATACAGATGAAACCATTCTGATAGAAGTGCCTACCACATTTGCAAGTAAAAAAATCTCAAGGGATACAAAAGTCAAGAGACTGGTACAATGTAGAGGTAATACAAGTTTTAAAGGACATTACTAATTAATTAGGGTGCTTTTTCCTTTGCTGTTTAAAGCCCAACAGGATGAACTCAGCTGCAGTCTTCCTATTCTCATGCAAGACTCAAAAACCAGGCCACGAAGTGCCATGATTCCAGTAAAGAACACAGCAAAAGATGAGTGAATTTTTCATCTCTCACTACTGTGTATGTTGAGCAATGGATTTAAGACTTACTTTGGTATTAGTGATATGATCATGATCTGTGGGATTCATCTGCACAGAACTTGTAAAAAGCTGAATAAAACAAAAGACATCCAAGTTTTAGGTATCTCAGTGCTGCTATTAAGAATACAAGACCATTGCTTCTGCATGTGTGAGAGTAACCCCTGTACTTATTCCACCCTCTATGAGGACTGGAGTGTATTTACAGGTAACTACTGCTTTTACAAAGAAAATCTAGCTTTGGACACAATGGTTTGGAATTCCATGAACCCTGATCACAAAAGAAACAACTGCATCGCATCTAACACAGTTTGTTGCAGTCTTAAACCACCAATTTCTACTGACATTGCTGCATGGATAATTCTGTCTACAATATGGATGAACTTAAGTTGCAAGTGACACCAAGCAGGAAGGAATCATCAGTAAGTGGAGAGCAGAGCTGCTTTTAAGAGGGATCTCAGTTAAGTGGGAGAGGGCCAACAGGCATTCCAGGCAGGTTCAACAGCCACATCTCACCAGGATCCAGTAACCTCATGCACTGGCCCAGGTTAGGGTTAAGGAAGAAATGGACAAGGAGCAGCACCTCAGAGAGGAGACATGTGAGTCATGGCAGACAACACTCTGCCACCAGCCAGCAACACAGCCTTGCTACAGGGAAGGTTCTTTTTAACGCCAGTTCATTGAGAAGACCACAGATAATGAGCTGGGTTTTTTCCAAGCAAGAGTATTAATTGACTTGACATCCAAGTTCACACCACAACTAATATAAGCATTATTTCATTAAGAAAGCCATTGTTTAATAAGAAACTTAAGCATTCACTTGAGCAGTGGTGTAGCATTAAGACTTACACCAGTGCTCCAGACACTCGAAAATATTTTTAACTTTGCTTTGTAAAGGGAAGGAAAAAAAGATCATTTGTGATTTAAATCCATATTAAACAGCAACAACACACACAAATGTTTTCTATAGCCTATTATGAAAATACTTAATTTTAAGTCAAAATTACATCAACCAGGAGATCTGGATCTATGCTGAACTGTCGTCCTGACAACATAGCCTGGAAGTCCTCTAAACTGCAGTCGATACTGTCCAGATAATCCAGAAGTTCAACTCTAGAAGGCAAACAGTATTTTATTGCTGTATCCCTTAATAAAGTAAGAGAAATCCTTAAGTAAGCTTTACACAGATGTACTACATGCATCTAAAAATCTTCACCAGAACTAGAATGAACTGAGTCTTTCACAAGAAATGACCTCTGGAAAAAAATTAAAACTTTTAGCCTCTTTAGAGGAGAACCCAAGTCAGCAGACATGTGCTCTGGAATAGGTATCACAGGGATCACATCAATGTAACACTATGACATGACATTAGCAGAGATGCAATTCTTGCACCCACATAGCCCTAATGGGTCTAATCCACCTGCAGGAGTGACAAAAATAAATCCTTACAGTTTGAACAATCTCCACAACATTACACTGCCAGATTAAACATCTCAATTCACTCACTTAACAATGAAAATCAGAAGTCGCATCTTAAAATACTCAGAATAGAAGGATCTTCAGAAACTGGCTGGAATAATAGTATCCTGTATGTTTAAAGTTCTCAGTAGAAACTGCTATTCAGTTCTTTTTACTTCAGTCAAATAATAACTTCTAATACTTGAAAAAACAAATCAGACTACTTACTTTCCAAGAAGATTTATATTCTGTGAAATTACTCCATTTTCATTGAGTATGGAATCCATCACAGAGACTGGGTCTTCTGCAGTTAAAGTTGACTGGTTATTCAGCTGCACAGCACTTGACATGAGTGGGCTTGTGCTGTCACTGACAGGGTTGACTGGATCATTACCTGGGACAGCAACTGATTCAGTGCTTTTATCCCCTTGAATTACAGGGGCACATTCATCTTCGTTATCATCTTCCACAATTACAATATCGGGAGAATGGTAGCTACAGCTACAGCTGAAATGTGAGATAAATTAATTATAGCATTGCATACACATTTAAATCGGTATTATTCCACAAGTTTAGTTACCTCTCACTTTAATCAAGCTACCATCAGGAAATAAACTTTTCTACTGCTTTTTAATACTAAACACAGCAAGATACTCGAAGTACCTCTTTTCCATTGATATGGTTCTGTAACGATCAATACAATTAGCACAGCTCAGTTAGCAGATACTGTTGTGCCAGAACACAATAACCAACTGCTAAAGAGCTATAGGAACACCGACACTTTTGTCATTAGAACTTTAAGCTTGCATATAAATGTTATGTACAAAGTGAACCAAATCATACAAGCTCATCAAACCAGACAGACAGTATATATTTTGCGTATTTCCTGTTGAACAGCATCAGCTCTGGAGAACCCATAACTAAGCATCCCAGTCTACAGGTTTGTAATTAACCTTATTATGCATACCAGGAAGGAAACCTGAAAACCAAGAGCAAGCTTCCACTGATTTGCTTTCAATCCCTATTCTGGTTCCTAACCCTTAAGAAGCTGTTAGTTATGTTGCCTCTCTATCACAGCCTTTTTCTCATGAAGCTTTTCTATCACAGAATGCCTTCCCTGGCATCAGCTGAGCATGAACAATGGTGCCAATTCAAGTATAAGCTACAAATACTAAGTTTTTTTCCTTGAGGCATAATACAGGCACCATCAATCCAATGCAACTCAAGAAGAGAGTTGCATCTAAATCCCTGGACCAAGTTTCAACTTGCTTGTAGCTGAAAGATGAACAACTTCTGTAGTACTGGAGTACAGACAGGAAGAAACATAATCACAAAAAACAACTGGGACTGTAAAGAACTCAGAACCCTGAAATTAATTGGCTTAATGCAAAGACCACACCAAAACCCAACAAACACTACATGTAAATTATTCTCCACAACAATCTGCAAAAACAAGGTAAGTCCTTCCTGTCTGTACACATAACCAAAAAGTAAGAAGACTTCTCTCTGGCTTTAGTGTATTTAACTATTATGCAATAATACAGATTGCTTTCACCAGTTTCCATCTATCCTCCTGATATTAAAACTCCAACAGCCAATTAACTATTTTGGAACAAATCCAGAGGTCAATAAATCAAAAGCTGGAGTGAATTAACAGATGAAATTTCTATACGTGAAGAATACTGAATAATTTTAACCATTTCACTAAAAAAAAAAGTTATCTAAGACATCTGAATTAGTGCATATTACACAACACTGAAAGCCATTTATCAAGACACATTTCTTGAGACTTACTTGGAAGAATCTGAAGTGGTATCTTCACTTGTTTCTGGTGTAACAGGAAGATTTTCTTCATCAACCATGGGATGTTCTTCCTCACCCACATCCTCAGTGACATCATAAATAACAATGTCATCGGAAATCTGTTCCCTTTGTTTTAAGCCCTCATTTCTGTTGAGAGGTACCTGGAAATTATTTTTAAAAGAGTTATGGCACAGAGGGACGATGAGCTTCAGCATTTTGACAGTTATCACTGTATCTTACAATGCTTCACATCTAATGAAGTCTAAGAGCTTTCATACACCTTGGAAATTGTAGAGATCTATGTTTAATAGAAAAAGCCATACAAGAAAATAAACAAGCTGGACAGTAACAGCTAGAGGAAAAAGAATTCGGCAAATACAACAGGCATAGAAATAAAATTATACTAGCACTGTCAGATAATAGAACTAAAAATATTAAACCTGTGACTGCTGTTTAAACAGTACTTTGTTATAAAGCTACTAATTCTAGTGCCATACTACAGCACTTGTTTTACCAATTTCCTTGCCAATCATTATTTGGACAGCAAAAAACAACTTTCAGTGGTGTGACTCATTCAAATGTAACAGGAATATGACATGACTTTGCTGGGTTGGATGCTGCCTTGCAAAGCAACACAACCCTTGTCCCTGTATATGGCCAGGGATGCCACATTCCCAGAGATAACAATGTAACATTATATGTGCTATTTCTAACAGCACCATCCTTAAAAGCCAACTGCTTTCAGCAGGATCATGTCAAGCTGTATTTAATACACAGGTAACTGGTTTATATGCGCTTATATTGGAAAGTGAATGGCGATTATGAACACGTTTAGCTTCTGAAAGGAAACAACACAGCCTATCGCTTCTACAAGCTGACAGCTCTCAGTACACAGCTGCATTACAGTCTTCATTCGACAATGAATTTGATCCATCTGCCCACCTGCACTCCATCATAACAGAGAGTACCTGTAACAGAAAACTTACATGGTGGCTACTGTCAGCTGGCTCTTTCACAATTTTCTGAAACACATTCGACTTTGCAGGTCCATTAGTATTCAGAAGCAGAGGCCTACATCAGAAAGAGTAAAGGAAGAAGGCCATCTCAAATCCACTTCTTTGTTAATTAGTCACCAAGGCTGTCAGTTTATCAAGTGGACAGAAAGTTTTAAGACCATATTTACCTCTTGCGTTTTAGGCTCACTAGTTGGTTATTCTGCACCAAGGTAACAATGAATTGTACAATCTGTAAGGGAGAGAACACTATTGTTGGTTGCTCTACTTTGTAGTTGTTTCTCTTGAGTACCAAAGCATCTTATAGCAAAAGACGCCAATAATAAAATATATACATAAACAGCAAAAAAACCACTTCCTTTGCATAATAACTTTTATACAGAACTGTTAAAAAAACCTAAAAATCAAAGTAAAATCCAGTGCTGATAATATCTGAATAGTTATTCAATTGCTAAAGAAAGACTTTTCACATAGCAGGTGAGAAGAGCCAGCTTTTACATGACATCATACAATACACAGAAAGACATGCACCAACTCAAACGACTAAAAAAATTCTAGTTAGCAATGACAAAAGGGATGTGGACCATATACATAACCTGTATCTGTAAATACTGGTTCTGGTGAAAGGCATTTTTGACAGATTTAGAAAAAAATTACTCGTACAATTAACAGCATTCATCAGCTGTCTTTCCTTTTGAAATGTTAGCCTTCCTTCTCTTATGTTTTAAATCTAAGGCTTTAAAGTATGTATCTGGCTTGAAGAAACTGGGAAAAAAAATTCAGTAAGTCTCTCCTACAAGGCTACTTGCAGTGATGCCCTTTTAGATATGTTAAAAAAATAGCATTTTTATCAATTTTGGTAGATCATAAATCTAACTGTTAGATAATCTAAGTTAACATATTATCAATAGATTCCACTCAATTATCTATTCCTCTGGTACCTAGGAATATACAGTCAGTTAAGTGGGGCAGCAGTAAAATTCCAATACAGAAACTTGTAATTCCTGCAGTGAGAGAGTTTCTCACAAGATCACCTGACAGAGAATCAGACATCTGATTCCCAAAGTAATAAAAAATGGATGGACCATATTAAGGGTAACTTAATGACTGATGTAGGATGTTCTTGAGCCTCTTTCTTTGCAAATGTTTACAAGACTTTGGCCTTATTTTCAGCTTATGCAATAAAATACCCTGAATGTTTGTATCACTAGGGTTTGTTCATCATATACCACCCTTCTGTTTTTTCTATTAAAGAGAGATTTGACATTATAAAAAGCTGAGTGAGGGCAAAGCAAGGTAACATGGCATAGCATTCCTACTTCAGAAGCACTCATTCAAGCACACACGACACTTGAACAAAGCCTTACCTTTCGAATAACTTGCTGCTGTTGCAAGTGCTTTGCCCTCAGTTCTGACACTTCCCTCCAAAGGGACTCATTCTCTCTGTTTAAAAATGATGATTTAAAAGTCACACTAAAACCAGTTACTTATTTTTGTTAAAAATCATTTGGCTTCATTAAAACTCTAGATTGTTTCCAGATTGGGGGTTGCTGTGGGAGTGTCACACAGGCAGCAAGCAGCCTTACAAAGTAACTGTGAAACAGAGACCCAAACACAACAAATAGCCTGCAGAGAACTTCCATCTGCTTTAAAGGAAAAAAAAATAAAATTCACAAATTTGGCAGTAATCATTATCCATACATTCAGAATTTGAAAATTAACTATCAGCATTTAACAGTTACCTCTATTAGCTCCAGTAAACAGGCATGTTAGCTGATAAAAAATAACAGGAGCACGTCAGAGGTAGCAGTTTTCATGAAACACTGCCATTTTAGAAACCTTGGTTCTTCCAGTACTCACAGGATTCCAGTTACTGAGACTGTGTAAAAACTGCCCCACTGCAACCACGAGCCTTGCTGTTTTCAACAGTGCAGGCCATATTAAGAGGTAGATAATGAGTACCAAAAGCTTCAGCGAATATGGGCACACAACATACCACCCTCCTCTATTTTGTAGCTCAATGTTCAACACAAAGAAGCAAACTCCTCTAGTGTTTGGGTTTTTAGGAAACCTTAAACTAAGTTTTCAAAAACAGCAGCTCATATGCAGTGTGATGCAGGGTACTACTCGCTCCTCAAACTGCTCTTATGTTCAACATAAAATTTAAGAGTACGGTCCATCACGAAATTAACAGCAGAAGTCAGGGATCCTGAACTTCCTCAACTTTTTCATCAGATTCATCATCATGTTTTGTAGGACCAGGTCTTCTAATTTAGCTCCAGTTTCTACCTCAATCACTTTGAACTGATGAGATGGCAATACAGCTGTCAAAGACCAACCACTATGTTCTCTTCTCTACAAACTGTCAGCTCATTAGCAACGGGTTGTCATTTCAGTCAAAGCCAGCCCTCCTCTGGGCAGTGGTTTGGACCTGATGGCCTTCTGAAGTTCCTTTCAACCCAAATTCATCTAGGATTTCAAGAGGGCAAATACAATTTTTACTCTAGAAAAGCCAGATTCTAACAAAAGACTTGCCTAAGCAAAAGAAGTTTGCCTCTGAATATTCTACCACTCAAGTCACTAGAACTGAAGTCTAGAAATGAGAGAATTTACTTCTTAAAACCTGAACTAATCAGTGACCTCTGCCACAGAGATACACTGTCATGAGACCTTCAACTAGAAGAAGAAATAGAAACTCTAATACTGAGGCAATATGACTTGCAGTGTATGAACTTATGCTCATGTATCTTGTCTGTATCTACATATTCTAAAGGATTAAGTAATTTGTGACACACATCTCTTTCACTGTTGATAATAAATCATAATTTCTAAGCAGGCAGTAATGAAAATCTAAAAAAAACTCTATTTACATTTGGATTTTCAGTTCTGTTTCTCTGTCAATGAGGTAACCAATGAATTTCCAAATTAGATTTCTAAACATATTTTCATGGGTACTAACTCTTCCACAATTTTAAACAGTGGGGGAATGAGGACAAAACTGATAGGCAAATAAAAAACTATGAGCAAAGACATTAATTGTCATACAAAAGTATTATATGCAAACTGCACAAACCAAACTCTGCCTCAAACCAAATACAGTAACTATTTCAAACTTGAAGATAAAAACCAGCATACTTTACACTAAGAGCTGATTTAAATATTCAGACTCAGCATCTATATGGAGCTATTATCAAAGGTGTTACTCTAATTGCCTACTACGAGACAGTTCTGCAAACACCAACATTGCCTATAACTTTTAATAATATAAAAAAATTCTATTTTAAAGCAATTTTTCTATTGATGTTTATGTTCCTAAAGCAGTAATTGAAATTAGGCAACCAAAAATCAAGAGACACCTAGAATTAGGTCTTTGTCCAGTATCTAGTATAACAATTACTCAGCATTAAGGATCAGATACTGATGAAGCAACTTACCTTTTCAAAAGAGACAACTGAGATTCAATAGTCGTTTGTTTAATTTGCACCTTTTGAGCACTACATATTATTTGAGAGAGATCTTCCTGACGTATCTTGTTTTCTTCAGGTCTCGAAGAAGAAACCTTTAAAAGATTAGAATCCAGAAACAACACTTCCCTTAACTCATGCTTAACTATTACTCACTTCTGGTGATCAAGTATATTTTCTTAGTAAAGTTGACAAAATATGCACTTAATTTAATAATAAACCAAGAATCCAAAAAACCCCAAAACCAGAAACACAGCTATCACCACATTAGCTTTAGCTGTTACGAACATTTGTGTACACTCAGACTCTTCAGGCATTTTCCCAAGTGCTCTACTTCATCACAACTGCTCTACTGCTGATAACAAAGTACAACACTCAGTGCTGGTTTTGGCTGGTGTGGGCTAATTTTCTTCACAGTAGCAAATACAGGGCTGTATTTTGGACTTGTGCAGTTGTGCTGCAGTGCTGGCAATAGAGAGATGATTTTGCTGCTGCTGAGCAGTGCTTACACGTGGAGTCAAGGGCTTTTCTGCTTCTCACCTCACTCCACCAGCCAACTGGCTGGGGCTGCACAAAATTCAGAGGGCACATATGCAGCTGGGACAGTTATCCCCACCTGACTGAAAGAGCATTCCATACCGTATGGTGTCATGCTCAGCATATAAAACTGGGGGAAAGAAGAAGGAAGTGGGGGGGATGTTCAGAATGATGGCATTTGTCTTCCCAAGTCACCATTACATGTGACGAGACCCTGCTTTCCTGGGGGTGGCTGAACACCTGCCTGCCCATGGGGAGTGGTAGGTAAATGCATTCCTGGTTTGGCTTTGCTTGTGTGTGTAGCTTTTGCTTTAACCATTAAACCGCCTTCATCTCAACCCATGAGTCTTCTCACTTTTACTCTCCCAATTCACTCCCACATCCTGACATGGGGGGAGTGAGTGAGTGGCTGTGTGGGACTGAGCTGTTGGCTGGGGTTAACCATGACATCCAGTTCCATTTGCCATATTTCTATTTGTCATCTATATCCACTTGACTCAATAACAGCAGAGTACATTTCAGAAGCATAACAAATGTGTTTATAGGTTTGCCCCATTCTCTTAGGTGTAAAGTCTAATGCTTACAGTAGCTTTGTTCTGAAACAAGCTACATAAACGAGCAGTTTCTTATATTCCTGATGGTAAAGTAAAAGCATGCTCTGCACTTCTAATACTCATTTGCAAATTGTCGTATTACATAACTCATGCTTTTCTGCCACCTGTGAAACTTTACTATAATGACAGCAAAGTACAGAAAAAAGCCTTGTCAAATCCCCCAAAATATCTTTAAACAAGCTCAAGACATAAATGAAAGCAGGGCAGTTTGTCTCCATAAACTCCAAACTTATTTGCACTCACAATCCTGCAGTTAAACTTAACATGAACTTAGCTATTCATCAATACTTAATACTACAGGTTTTCCACATATTGAATTTTCACTAACCTTCCTTTTAATGTGTTCCAGCAAGTCCTCCCGGCCCTGCCTAAAATATGCATGCCGAAACTCTACTGGACCATCTCGCTCCACTTTGACAATTCCAGAATCAACATGGACGACTTTACGGAAGCCATCTTTAAAAAAAGAAAAGAAAAACCTCAAAACCCACATTAAGAAATTCAAAGTATGCTGTCCCAACTATCATGTTACAAATTTTGAGAATCAGACAGTATCCTAGTTGCACAGAACACAAAGCCACTGCTCAAAAGAAATTATAACTTAACTTTATGTACAGGATTTAGAACTGTGCTAGAATGCAAAAATCCAGGAACTTACACATGTTTAACTGTCTGACAAAGCTTGCCATGTTGTTATGCTTGAAGTACTTGGGAAGAATCTCTTTTGCGAATCTCTGTTCATTCAACACCAAGAAACTCTTTCCATTCTAAAATGAGAGAAACACATTAAGCTACTTAAAAACCATAGCAAAAAACACATTGGGCTTTAAGAATTAATCACCAGATTGGAATGTTTCCTTTGTGCATGCAGTACATTACTGACCTACTTGCCTACAGTTTTCCAAAACAAAAAGTGTACAAACCTTGCAGTTACAAAGCAACTGAGTACCATCAATTTACATCATTACCTGTATCTGAAAGGGAACATCTCTATTGTCACACATTGCTTTATCAATAAATGAAAATACTTGTTTACCAGCAATTATCACAGTTTCACTACAGGACAATACTATCAATTTTGAATGTAGTTCTGAATTCCTGGTAAGGAATCTTAAATAACCTGAGCAAGGAAAAAATACCAACAACCAGCTGACAGTCCCATCTGCTTTTCAGTATAAAAGCAGATTAGTTTGATAGGACTTGTAGAGCAGATGAAGCTGTCAAAGAGGTGAGGGTGTCCACTAGGTTTTGGAGTTAGTCAAAGGGTAGCCACCTAAAGCAAGATTCCCCGTCTGGAATGCCAATTGTGAGGGAAGACAGATCTTTTATTTAATCCAAAGGCTTTAACTAAAATAGAAGGATCAGCTCTTTGTTCTTCAGTGACTGCACTCCATTTAACTACAGGGCAAGTAATTGGCAGAATGCAAATTACCTACTTCAAAATAGTTTAGGTTTTGTATCCACAATATTCTCACCCTGTAGTTAATAAAAAGTCTTATCTTCAACAAATGTCAACACTTTTCCTGCATCTTCTTAAGAGGACATTTTAGTTTAATGAGTCACTTTTCTTATCCTCAAATGCCAGCAGTTCTATGATCCCAAGAAGCTTAAAGAACCAACTGCAGGACCATAGAAAGGTCCTTGTCCAAAAGCAGGTGTCCTTGTTTCAGCTAGGATAGAATTAATTTTTTTCTTAGTAGCTGGTGGAGTGCTGAGTTTTGGATTCAGTGAGAGAAAAATGTTGATAGTAAGTTGATGTTTTAGTTGCAGCTGAGAAGTGCTTACCCTAAGTCAAGGTCTTTTCAGCTTCCCAAGTGCTACCAGCAAGCAGGTGCACAAGAAGTTGGGAGGGTGCAGGGCCAGGACAGCTGACCCAAACTGGGCAAAGGGATATTCCATACCAGAGAACATCTTGCCCAATATATAAACAGGGGAAGTTATCCAGCAGGATGGCCAACTGCTGTTTTTGGATGGGCTGGGTACTGGCCTGCAGGTGATAAGCAATTGTATTGGGCATCATTTGTTTCTCTTGTGTTTTCTTTCTGTTGTATTACTGTTATAATGTATTTTACTTCATTTCAACTTTAAATGGTTATCTCAACCCACGAGTTTTACTTTCTCTACCAGGGTGTGGGGAAGTGAGCAAGTGTCTGAGTTGTACTTAGTTGCCAGGGGGGGTTAAACCACAACAGCTTGTTCCTGCACATCAGCCAGGAGCATCAGAAACAGGATGTTACAAATGGCTCTCCACTGGATGACTTAGGCCCACACTGAGAGGAAGGTAGGGAGATGAAAACTTCCAGTAATGCTTACCGACCTCCTGCTGAGAATCAACCAGTAGAAGAAAAAGGGAAAGCAAAAGAAATGGCAAGAACAGACTATTTTAGCCAATGCTGTGTGTGAAATTCACAAACTGAAGGTGCTGAACCAAGTGACACTACAGTGACCTGTGACACCAACAGACAACTTCCATGTGGTGCATCACTTTATCATCACTTTGACATTGTCCAGGCCTAGCACATAAAAATCTGGGAAACACATCCATGAACTCTTGTTGCCCCAACACTCACTTACAGCAAAGCTGTACAGACATTAAGGCCTGTAAGCTTCACTACACAGCTAAATACAATTGTCAACTCCTAGTGCCAATGACTACAGCATACAGCAGTCTTCCAAGTCCTTCATTTGGTACTCCTCATCCCTATCACAAGTAATCCCAATACTTCTCCTCCACAAGAACTGCTGGTCGCTAATAATATCAGCTGTGATGGGTGGCTCTTCCCCTCTAGAAACAGCCTTGCAGAATCTCAAACAATTATTTTTACTGTTAATTAAAAAAATAACACAAGGATACCTAACAGGTGTGTTTACTTGAGATAAACATAAACAATGGATTTGGAAATCCTCCATTAAAAGCATAAGGCAGCAAAACCTGCATTTTTTAATGTAGACAACAACAATCTTCATGCAACCTTTAGTAGCTCTCCTTCAAAAGAAAAAAAGCAAACAAATGCCAAAAACACCACAAAAAAATCCCACCCTAAAACAAAAACAAACAAACAAAAGCTGCTGTAATCTACTGAGGCCTCCTGCTTTCCTCTTTGGGAAGTTTTGGCTGAAGGTACTGGTAAACCATTTTCAGTTAGATATTTAAGACATTTCATTGTTTCTAAAGTATTTAAAGTAAGGAGCTCTCAATTGAGTTTAACTCAATACCACTTAAAGATATTTATACGATTTGAGAACAAGACTTTATTGAAAACAGCATATAGGAAAAAAGAAGTAGCTAATATTAAAGTATGTGCTTAGCTTTTAACACAACTGCCAAGGATGCTCACCGTATCAACTTGTCAGCCCTTCGTTGCACTGTAAGAAGATTAGTGCCCAATTCGACCTCCCCCGTGGCCCATCCCCTTCCCGCCACCCCAGCAGGTGGACACGGAGCCCGGGAAGCCCCCGGCCATCCCCCACGTGGCCGCTCCCCGCTGCCCCTGCGGCATCCAGCCCCGCGAGCAGCACACAGAAAGCAACACCAGGGCTGAGCACACCGCTCTTCCCATCCTCCGGAGCTCTCCCGCAGCCCCGGCTCATCGAGGGCGAGCCCCGTTCCTAGCGCACCCACCACCCCGCGCTGGGAAATGCCCCCGCAGCTCCACGTTCCTCGCACGCCGGCTCCTTAACGCACGGCAGGATCTTCCGGCTCCCGGCCCCTTTCCATCCCCCGCAGACGTCCGAGCCTGCTCAGAGCCGCCAGACAGACAACCTCCCCCTCCGAGGGGGTGCCTGGGGACGCGCCCCCAGGGCGGGTACCGGAGCTCCTACTCCACGGTTAAAACAAGGGAGAGGCTGAGGGATGAGGCGAGCCGGCCTCTCCCGAGCAGCGCAGCTCAGCTCAGCCCGGACCGGCCAGGCCCAGGCCGAGCCCAACCAAGCCATGTGGACGTGCCCTGATTTTCCGTCCTCCCCACGCGCACGCCGAGGCCCCCGGCCCCCAGCAGGCCCCGATGCCTGCCGGAGCGAAGCGCAGGGTGATGGCGGGGGCTCCGCCACCCGCGGGCGGGCAGGAGGTGGGGGTGGGGGGGAGGCCGACCTGGCTCCAGGTGATGAGCTGGTTGCTGGGGGTCTCGCCCAGCAGAGCCCACAGCTTGCTGAGGAAGGCCGGGACCCCCGGGCTGGCGAAGGGAGG
>VZSE01006462.1:932235-1100507 GCA_013398275.1 Promerops cafer | reverse complement strand
CGGCGCGCGGGCGCACGTTCCCGGCCGGGCGGCGGCGCGTGGCGAGGGCTCGGCTGAGGCAGGCGGGGGCGGGAGCGCTCCCGCTGCAGCTCCCGGGGAACGGCGGGCGAGGGCCCCGAGCGGGCCTTCTAAGGACTTATCCCAGCCTGGGGTTTCCGACCCGTCTGGAAAAAGGTGAAGAGTAGCTAGTCAGCCCAAAAACATGAGTGCCCAGGCGGTATACACAACAGGGACATCCAAGCCAACTCCCGCCAAAAGCGTCGCAGGCAGGCCCTAAGCAGACCCCTCTGCAAGGTGACTTGTGTTTAGACTTCAGACCTATTAGCTGCTGAAACTGCGGAAAGAAACTGTGTATCTCAAGGAAAATAGCCTAATGGATGGTGAAATGCACTAAAATAATTTTTTTTTTATACTCTACCAAGTATTTTGCGAAACTTAATCACATATTAACTGCAAATAGTTTTTAAGAAGTTGTTCTGTGGAACTAAAATAAGTATTTTCACAACAAACCTTCATCGACTGGTAGTGTTACTAATATCTTTGTTGAAATGTCTCAAAAAAGTCTTGAAGAATCTCAGTGAGTTTGATCTGCTTCAGTTTGTAGTGAAAATGAAGCACAATGGCACAGGGAAGATAACATTTAGCAGGGTAGCCTGCAGGAAAATTAAGTTCAATATTTCTGTTTCAAGCTGTAAATCACACAGCTTGTCTTTTGTCACAGCATTAGCAGCCTGCCGCAGCCTATAATAAACCCATTGACTGACTTTCATTAGATCATTCCTGAGACAAGTCACAGTTAGTTTATGGCTCAGCTTTTCAGGGTCAGTATTTGGAATGAGAAAACTTAAGTGAATGCCTTTTGAATTTTAAAAACAAATTTCCAAGTAATTTTTCATCCTGATATGCATGTGCAGCAAGCTCCCACCAGATGCCTTTTATCTAGATAGAAATGCTAGATAAGCAGAGAGAAGAATATAGTTGTGACTTAATCTGGACTCAGTATTGCTTTGCATCTTATATCTCTTGTTTACAACTTCCATTTGAAAATAGAAGTTGATTTGCAGAATTGTTAGACAGTATTTCAAAAGGTAAACCCCTGTATTGATGTCTTTGGCCAAGAAGAAGTGGGACCCCGCACTGAATTTTTTTCATTTCCCTCATAGACTGAACCATCACCATGGTGAAAAAGACTGCTGTGTAACTTGATTTCCAATGTCTTACAGTTGAGGCAAGTCTTTAAACCTTTCTTTCTAAACATCAGTTTAGGAAAAAAATTTTCTTCTGACGCCTTAAGGCTTAAGAACTGGAAGTTATTTATTAATACTTGACATAAAGTGTTAGCAATGTACAATTCAAATAAAGCCTCCATTATGTTTTTATTTTATTGTCTTACAAAGTCTGAGCACAAGGTAATTGCTTGTCCCTGTTCATAAAGCTTTTGGTTACATTATTTTACAATCTAGCTGTTGCAAAACTCACCAGTCTTTAATCTGGGGCTATTTGACTTCCCAGTATCTTCATAAGCAGTGGTGTAATCTTTTTCCACACTGCAGTAAATTTTTCCTCCACTTAGCTTGCAGAAATCTGGAAATTATCAGCTCTGAGACAGGTCAAACTATTTAAATCTTCCACTATGCAGATCTTCCACCCTCCCCTCTCCAGAAAAGCATAACACTTTAAAACTCTTTGGTGAAATGTTGTGAAGTCAGATCTCTTCCCATATCCCTGAACTAACCCCTCAAGCCCCAGCAGATTCTGTTCCTCCTGAGCTTCGTTCCCCCTCCCTTGGGCCCATAGTTCCCCCAAATGTCAGAGTTCCAACTAAGTGTTAGTGCTCCTAAGGGAGCACTGCCAACAGGAAACATCTGATTTCCAGTGCTTTTTCTCCACAGCTTTCACAGAGAGGCTACATAGTTAGCAGCACCTCATATCTGGGCAGGAGGCCAAAGAATAAAGTTAGATAGCTGTTCATATCACTGTTTGTTTATTTTGACACCCCATATGCCTAAAAATCACATTCATCACTGGTCTCTTCCTCTCATGCTCGAGCAGCAGGCAGCCCCACAGCACTCCCATACTCTCTTACAGGAGCTTTGGCCACTGATAGTCCAGTTTTGATGTGCTTTAAGAAAAATGATTTGGGATGGGTACTCTGTTCCATGGCACATTTACAAGTAGGGGTCACAAAGCAGCCCTCATGTAAAAATACTTTTCTGATACGAACTTCACCTATTTTATCTGACTTCTATTTTCTTCTCCTACAATGGAATATGCAGCAGGGATCCACAGCCCTGCTTGTGCTGTTGGTCTGGCTCTTATAAGTCTCAAGTGCAATCTCTGTGAATTCCAGTTAAAACAGACCCTGAGTAAAGCCTGAGTCAACTCCCCAAGGGACACCACTCTGCAGATTTTCCTTAAGACAAACAGCGTGATGCAAAACAAGAAACTGAAAATGACAGGAGAGACAAAGGCAGGGTGACAGATTTCAAGGCAATACCCTCCTCTTTTTGCAACCACTATTTGTCCTGCCTGAAAGGCCAGCATTTGAAGGTTATCTTTATTGATTCATCTGTATTGATCCATCCATGAAAGCAAGAGAAATTAGACACTGAGCTTGCACAAATCTTACCCCTGGAACAAGCACAGGCAGCCAGCCACAAGTAGGCCATCCTGGATAAAACTGCAGAGCACCTCATAGCCAAATTTGATGCAAGCCTTCCACCTTTAAAAAATTATTACACTGCTTAAATAACTGAAAGTGTTCCTGGAAGTCCCAGCTCTGCACATACTAGGATCTCCTTGAATCAAAAGTGGCCCTAAGAGGCCTAGCTTTAAATTAATCCTCCTTGAACCAAGGGTAGTCTGAGATGTCTGTATTTGTGATGAAACCAGCTAGAGTAGGCAAGGTAGATGACATTTCAGAGAGCTTCTTTAGAGATTAATGTCCTGGTTTAGAGAGGAATGTGGGAGGAAGCCCCCAAATGGGTTCTCTCCAGAAAGCAAACCCAAGTGGCCCCTCCCCCAACTGGTTTGGGAAAATATTTCCTTGGAGAAAAGTGGAAAAAACTGTTTATTTAACAAGCAAAGTATGCACAAGCATAAAAAAAATGAATAATATTAAACAATAAAACCTCTTGCTGTCCTGAAGAGATGGCAAATACAGAAAGTTTTTGTCGTGGGCTGGAACTCAGCTCGCTCAGTCTCTTATCAGTTCCTCTGGCACTAGAAAATGCCTCATCCTGGCCCCGGTGGGCCACAGGTGCTTTTCTGGGTTTTCAATCCAGAGCAGGTTTGAACAGTTCCAAGAAAAAGAACAGCCACAGTCCAGGGAACTTCACTGCCTCAGCTAGTTAAAATAAACTAACTAAAAAGCAAAGGAGAGCTCTCTCCCGCTGTCCCTTTGCACTGCCGACAACACAGTCCAGGAGAGAAAAATGCTGAAGCTATCTATGTTTTGAAAACAACTGCCTCAGACATTCCACCTCTTCTCCTTCTCCCCCCACTTCACTCTCAGATCTAGTTTTGAAGGTGCAAAACTTACTTCTGAGCTAAACAGACAAAAGGGGATACAATTCAGCATATGAATTGATGATCATAAAGTCACCCTAAGACAATTAATCTTCCTAAATAATATCCATTCAGTTAGTGTTATGCCATCCTTGTGCATCTGATTCAAGTACCCCTCAGTGTTTTGGATGGCTAAGTGATTCATTTTCCTTCTTATGGTCTGCAGGAAGAACAGATGGCACAGTCAGCACACTGGATATTTAATAGACAGTGATAAAACAAAGGCTGGCATCAAGTTTCAAAATCAGGTTTTGATAACTGTTCCCCAGAGTATATTTAAAATTAAGCTATGATAACTGAAACCAACTTCCATTCATGATCAATGGCTGTTCTTTCTTAAAAGGAAAATTCAGACCTACATTCATTTTGACTATGAACCCTCTGAGATAGCTTATTTTGCAAATAGCACAGAAGTGGTATCCATTTCTTATTTGCTTATGTGTGAGGGATACTTGAAACAGACTATCCCAATTAGACAAGATCTTCCATACACCTTGAAAATGCTCAGGGTTTCTTAAAAGACTGTTTCCTCGTAATATGAGGAAAACTTACAAACTTGGAAAAGGTATATTTTAAACAAGCTATAGCATTGTTTAATTTAGATGGCATTCAGTTAAACTTAGTGTCTCTAAAAAATTCCGGATCTAAAATGCTTGAAGCCATTAAAAAACCCCATCTTAAAAAAAGGAGGCAAAATAATATCTGAATTGAAACCCATTTCTTAACCTGCTAACAATGAGTTCAGGCCAGATTACCTGATTTTCAGGGTTTTCTACAAAGTTAATCTTTATATTGAAGCTTTTGAAAAGATGGTAGATTTGGAAAAACGAGGGAAGGAAGTTTCATGGGTGGTACACCTGGCAGAAAACTTTATTGAAGTTTTCTTTATTGAAGAGCAGCTTGCTGTGACCATGTGTTGGTAATTACGGAAGTTCAATGGTAAGAAAAAAACCCTCATTGTGCTCATTTGGTCATCCAAACTTAACACTGTTTTACTCTATAATGAAAAGTAGATACAAAAATGTGTTAACACAATTTTCTCTGCTTCAAAGAAGATTTCGTTACACAGAAGTTCTGAACATTGTGGCAGTGAAAGGCTCATAAATCAGAGTAAAGCATGAAAAGAAGCTTTTATCTTGCCGGAAGCTAGTTTATAAACCACATACTACATCCATGATTTACTTATTTTAAGGCCTTCATTTCATGCAATTTCACATTCCAAACATTAGGATCTCCATAAAATAACTATTCTGTCAGCTCAATTCCAGAGTATGGCAAAGCTTTCTTCGGAGAAGAATGTCCCTTGCATTGGTTTATTCTTATCAAAAGCACAGTGGAAATTCTTCGCAAAGTACCAGTGAGCAACCTTAACCATATATTTGACACAGAAAAGCAACAATATTCTTATTAAGTTGTAAAATTAACATTATTTTCAAGAATAAATTAGATTAGTCTGCTCTCAAGGCCATTCAGACACATGATTTGAATGGATAAAAAACACCTGCTCTGTGGGTGTGGAGTCTGTCATATCATGTCTCCCCATGCTAAACACCATTTAAAAACTCTCTTCAGCCTTTTAAAACCATAAAACACCGAGACTGAAAACAAACCAAACCAAACTGGCTAATTTCAATCTAATTTACCTGGATTTGAATAGGTGGAACTGTAATATCCTATGTCTGTGCCTAATCTACTGTTCTCATTGTTTGTTCAGGCTCCTGTAAGTTTTTGTAAAGGAAAAAAGATTACTTGATTTCCAGAAACATGGCCTAAATTACTAGTTTTCCTGTATTGTCAGAGATACTAGAAAAAAAAATGATTTACTGTGGTTTCCACACGATCCTGCCATTTCCTTCCCAGTTTGGTTAAAACTACTGCTGTAGCAGCCATGCACCACAGTTGAGTGTTCAGCTGGTGACTGAAATGCTATCTATGTTGTGACTGCAATTGCAGCTGTCGTCACCTTTGGTAAGTTGGTCAAATGTAATCAAGCCTTTATTGAATGTGCATCAGTGTTTTCCGTGCTAGGCTGCTTATTCTTCCCCACACAAATTGACCATTAAATTGAGAACCTCCTGCAACTGGTAGTTTTCAGTATTATGCAGATATAAGAGCTCAACGCGGAGCATCTTGACTTCACAGTTCTGGCAGATTCTGTCTGTGGTTTGCATATATTTGGTGCCTTATCCTGGAATTTCAATGTAGTCTCAACACTGTCACTTCCTCTGCTCCCCTGCTCTAGATAAGAGCTACAGTCATAGCCCAACAACACATCTTTTAGGGACATAACAATTAAATTAATATTCGACTTCACTCCTCATCATTAAGGTCCGTCCTTCAGTGCTGGGGTACAAGTGTCAGGTGCTCTGTTAGACCAACTGAAAGTCATGGAATTATGATTGTAATCATAATTTGCTGTATGAGAAGAGCACCTGGAAATTAGAAAACCATGGAATCATTTAGGCTGGAAAAGACTTTTAAGATCATCAAGTCTTGCCATCAACCTAACACTGCCAAGTGCACCACTAAAACATGTCCCTAATGACCACATCCCTAATGACCACATGTCTTTTAAATATCTCAAGGGATGGGGACTCCACCACTTCCCTGGACAGCCTGTTCCAATGCTTGACTACCTTTTCAGTGAAGAAATTTTCCCTAATATCTAATCTAAACCTCCCCTCATGCAACTTGAGACAATTTCCTCTTGTCCCATTGCTTGTTACTTGGGAAGAGAGACTGACCTCCACCTGGCTACACCCTCCTTTCAGGCAGTTATAGAGAGTGATAAGGTCTCCTCTGAGCCTCCTTTCCTCCAGGCTAAAGAACCCCAGCTGCCCTTCATAAAACTTGTTGTCCAGAGCATTCGCCAGCTCAACTGCCCTTCTCAGGACACGCTCCAGCACCTCAATATTTTCTTGTAGTGAGTGGCCCAAAACTGGACACAGGACTCAAGGTGTGTCCTTATCAGTCCCGAGTACAGAGGGGCAGTCACTGCTCTGGTCTTGCTGGCCACATTATTTCTGATACAAGCTTGGCATTATTGGCAAGTATTATGAACCAGAATCTGTACTCTGAAAGCTGTATCCTAAGTTCTTTTACCAAGCCAGTAACACACACAGAGAATGACTAGAACATTCCACTTGCACATTTACTAGTTATATTACTAAAGAAGTCCCATTAGCATAAAAATACTTATTCTCCTGAAGAAACAAAGGTTTTTCTCCATGTTATTGTTAAGAAACTGTGTTCTTAATTAAGTGCTGTTCCTTCACAGAGCGAACACTGCAAGAATCCTAAGGACATGAAAGGCTCTAGTTCCATAACGTTTTCTCCCCCCACAATGCAGTGTTATTCAATGCTTTTCACTCCCTTGCTGCTGTGCTACCTCCTGCACTAGGTTGCAATAACTATTAGATCAATGCAAATTGGATTAAAAACACACACACACAAATAATTCTTTAGATGCCTGGGGGAGAGTAAGCTTTTAACCTGTATCAGTTCTATAATCCATTTCAAGTAATTCAGATCCAAAAGCAGTTGCAGCATCCGAGCCAAAACAATGTTCTAGCACTGGAAGTGAAGAGCTAAGAAGCTTGAGTTAGGGCATACTATACCTTGGGATTCTCTCCTCCCAGCAAAGATTTATGAAGAGAGGTGAAGCACAATAAAAGCAAGACAATTCTATTTTCAAGTAGTTAAAGTACTTGAAAACAGATCCTGACTAAAGCAGTTCTCAGGCTTAGTAACTTTATTATACGGACTAGTTCCTTTTCACAACTATTCAGCAGATTACTCAAAATCCAGTAAGCTAAAAAAAAATTCAAAAACATCGAATAAAAACAAAAAATAAAATTGAAAATTTTATTATTACTGCTGTAAAAGCTGCATTTTAAAGATAACAATGAACATGCTAGAACTAAATCTCCTTTCCTGTGTGTATGTCTGTTGAAGCCTATAGGAGATACTGTGGGAGTAAGATGAAAGCATTGTTTGTGTAATAGTTTTAACACTACCCTGAAAGCAAAACCAAAACACAAATCTACTTAAACATGCAGCCATAGTAACCATCAACAAAATCTCAGGAATGCATTGTTTTGTTATGCTTCTAGACCTGGAATTTTAAATGAAATATTAGAAGAAATACCAATAAAAATTTGCTGTTAGATCTGTGGAGTTTCTTTGGAACAGGGGAAAAAAACCTATGACCATAGCAGTTTATGACATGGCTAGTTGAAAAGGGTAAAATCACTCTGTTGTAAATGCAGTTGCCAGGTGGCCATGAAGTGCAGAGCTCCCCTTTGGAAGGCTTCAAGGCAGTAAAGGCCACAAATGTGAACTACAGGCTCTAACCACAGTTTGTACAGAATGACTTTCTATGAAGTATTTTCTTACTCTCACTGTGAGGAGGGGTATTTCTACTTAACATCCATGGGACAGTGCTACCAAAACCATCATGTGTATGAGACCAGTACCCCTTGGTCCTGACCGTACATTATGTGGTTAACATAACCAATGCCATTCTATAAGCCAAGCTGCTGCTCTCTGTAACCAAGTACATAATGTATTTGTTCACTTTCCCTCATTATCAGGCCCCGAAGTTCCAGTGAACTAAGTAGAAACCAAAGAGATTTCTTCTTCCTCTCCTGACCTGCCTCAAGGTTGCTGGGTGCCAGGATAGTTACTACCTTCCCTGCCAGCCCTGGAAGCCCCAGGCACCCAGCCAGGGAGGTACTGTAGTTGACTGAGGGAAGCCTAACAGCACACAGAACTGCAATTGTAAGTTAGGTTGTATTATAAACTTGAGTTAGGGCACAACTGTAATTTTAAGTTAAGTTGTATTATAAATGCTGTATAGGAAGTGAACAAAGTGTTCCATACTGTCAGCCTCAGAAGTTACCAAGGGCACTGTTTCTACTATAGCCCAGTCAGCTCAGTTCCCCTGGAAAAGGCTGTTTTCACTATCAGCATAGAATAAAACAAAGGACAATGAGACTTTCCTCTCTTCTCTGAAAGATGCAGGAGCACTCTGGAAAAGCCACTGTCACCTCAGTAATACACCAGTCCCCATCCTGCCCCAAGCTGCCAAATCAGTTATGGCAACAGCTGAGCTTTCCAGATTTAGGGAGTGTTAGTTGTAGGACTCCAGTTTCTGACTCACCCTCACTGACAGGACAGCTGGAGAGGTTAAAGACATCTGACAAAGGCATTTTGAGTCACCCCACTCTCTAAAGGATAAAATCAGTATGATTTGAATCAAGAGTCTAACCCTTTAAATACTCTTTTGAGATAACTCATATAAGCCATCATTGCTATACTTATTAACTAGCACGAGGGTTTGAAGACAAGGCTGCATCATAGAAGAAATTATTACAAAAGCTGTGGGGTAGGCGGACACGCTTTTTCAGAAAAGCTTGGTTAACCCACCAAGATTTGGATACTGACATGCCAGAAGTGGCATATTATGCACAGGTATTTAAGACTCATTTTCCTGAGCATTCTTACAGAGAAGGTCCAAATGCAGTGCTCATTTGAGTGTTGAAGGGTCCTAGCAGTATCTGCTGTGGTGATCCAGATGAAGTAGCATCAGTTCTGCTTGTTTCTTCTTTCTTGATGTAATCTAGGTTTGTGCCAGTGACACAGTGCTCTGCTCATCCCAGTGCAAAGCTGTTTATACGGACTCAAACATGTACAGAATTCTCACTTCAAAACCTTTTCTACCATGAGGGAAAAGGAACTGTGTTAGAAGGCGCTGATACTAAATACATAAGTATTACTACATACAAGACTGTGGGCGTATGCAGCTCTATTTAGATACTGGTCTGGATCTGGTAAAGAACACAGAGATATTACATTGAATCAATTACTCAACACTTTTTTTTTTAAAGCCATGCATAGGCGTTGTCAGACAACACAAATTTAACTACGATGTTACTGAATTAAGCATGTCATACACTGACAATAAAAGATTTTTTTTCAAGAAGAATAAAATGTTTTGTTGCTTCATAAACAAGTAAAGGACCAACTCTTAATTTATGGATTAAAGATTTATGGCAAGAGTCAGAGGCTGACAAGCACTGTATATGCCTGGCCAGTTCTGTTTACTATTTTATCTCTTTTCTAAAGGGAAAGCTTCCTAGGGCAAGCTGTCAGAGCAATGGTAAAAATGGAAAGAGCCATTACATCTAGCCCTACCACCTGTTTTCTTTTTCCACTGTGGGATCACAAGATCTATGACTCTTGCTTAAAAGCAGTTTAAGTTCAAGGCTCCACCAGTGGAGGCATCACTCCTAAAGTATTTTCAGAAATCCTAGGGAGCCTGCTGCAAAAACTGCAGTTTGTGAACTGCAGGCAGCTGTAAGTCTGTTAGTATTTTTAGATCAGTAATTACTGAGGTAAAGCAAGAAGTAGCAACCTCTCCTGCTTTGTAAATACACAGTGCTTTATACCACAACATCCCAAAATAATGGGGTTTTTTTGGATGAAGATTATCAAGTGAAAATCACCCACCTCTCAGAAAATATAACTTGCTAGCTGAACAGGAATATATCTTCTTTTAGGCTCCTTAATTTCCTAATGTCTTGGAAAACGCATTCAGATTCTCCCCAAGTCTGAGACAACACATTTCACACTGCCTGCTCTAATCACAAATAAACTGCTGCTCTTTGCTTTCCACAAACCACAAGTCATTTTACCAGGAAAAAAAATTTCCCCCAAAGACAACCTCAACAACTGTCACAAATGCTGATTTTAGATAAAAAGCTTCCAAATAAGATTTTTATTAAAAATAGAGGCTGGTCAATTTTGCAGTAGTAGTGGAATGTGTTTGGGCAAAATGCACCACAAAATTTTATGTTTGATTTTTATTGTTAATGACTTCACACAACACTATCTTAGCATCATCATTCGATGTACTCTAAAAACATTTATAGGCAGATGAACTGTAAGGAATGTGACCAAGGAAAGCCAGCTCATGCTGTAGGGTGGAACAGATAGTTCTAGCATACTAAAAATAAAAAGAAAGCATTAACACATCATGTGCTGTGCAACCCCAAATTATTTAGAAGTGTTCCAATAAAAGGTAATAATGAGAAAAGTTCAGACCTACTGAAAAAAACAACTAAAAGTGACTGAAGCCAGCCACGTGCCTCGTTGCATAAAAAAAGCAGAAGTTTTAACTAACAATTTTGTTTCTTTGATTTTATGCACACTTTAGGATAACACTTGTCCAGTCAGAGAGTTTTTCTTGGTAACACTATTAGTAACCATGCTAGACAGGAGTTGAAATGCAAGTGATGAAGCAAATCTTGGGTTGTACACAGCCCACAGCTGTGTTTTTCTTAAATGACTGACTTGTCTTGCACCTCAGTTTTAGTAAGTTCTTATGGAGTTAGTTCCATTTTAACCCCTGTGTTCAATATTACTGTGCTGATGCACATTCTCTCTCAAACTATATGAGCAAAGGTATAAAAAGGAGAGTTCTTCACTAAAGCAAAGGATCTTGTTAGTAAGTAAAATTATTTGATATCACAGAATCATGTCATTTCAACTATATGTTAATTTTCAGCATTTTTGAAAGCCACAAGCAACCTGGGTGCCTCTGTGTGCATACACAGTAAATAATCAACAAACAAATGACTTTTTTCCCTTAACTTTATACTGAAAATAGGAACTAGAACTAGATTATTTCTTAGAATGTTTCAGCTAATGATCTTGCAACTGGGGAGAGGCCTAAGGAGACTTAGGAGAGGTAAATATTTTAAACAACAGAAATGCTTCAAACCACAACACAGTAGACAAATTCTACTGACTGTAGCAGGGAATGGGTGAAATAATTTAATAATTTAAAAGGATTTGTGCAAATCTTGATCTAGTTTTCACTTTGTTTATAAAGTGGTGGCAGTTTCATATACCCTGCAGCAGAGATGTGAAATCAGTTAGTTACACTCGGAGTTCCTCAGAACTGGCAGCAAGCTTCTCAATCTCAGCCTTCTTGAAGTGCTCACTCATATTATTTGGGTAGCCAGTTCCAGGAGCATACAGACTGCAATCACTACATTTTCTTAAGCTTTTGCTCTGTTCTCTTGGAGTCAAAACACAGCGGTCTGCCCATCAACTTATTTGGTCTTTTGCTTTTTAGCAAAGAAGTTGAAGCATGGCATCAAAACAGGACACAATTGCTCAACAGCTTCTCAATGCCAGCCCACCAGACAACATGGAGGAAAATGCAATGCACTTTATTCATATTAAAAAGCTTCACTAAATTACCATTCTGCAAGATAACCTGACATCAGCAAAAACATAAGTCAAAGATTAAAACACTCTATTCTAGAAAGGCAGCTTTAAACCAAAAGATGCCCAATTCAAATTTGTCCAATTTTGCCTGGCAGGTCTCAAGTATTACTGAGCTGTCTGAAAGAACAGCAGTTGATTCAAAGCAGCAACAACTTCCTGTGTTGGTTTTGTCCAGGAAGATGTATCTCATTAGCATATCAGGTGGTAGTTCCAGAGTCTACAATGTATGTTCATTCTGGCTTATTCATATGCTGAATACTACTCAAATTCCCTTTTAAAAGCCTAACTAGAATTACCTGTTCTTAACAGAGAAGTTACACTAACAACTGGCACTTGCACTCCTCCGGTAGGGAGCCAAAAAACTCATTCCCACCTCAGACCAGCAGTGAATCCAAGCTGCCATTCTGAGGCCTTTGCTTTTGTACATGGCAGAACTCCACACTCAACAGCAAGAACTGAAATGCATCTGTCTCATGACTCACTTGGAGCAACTGTTTGTCCACAACAACGTACAGTGACTGAACACTTCGTCCTCACCACTGCCCGCTTCTGCCGTAACTCCACTTACAACACAAATGGAAAACCCAAACAAACAAAAAACCCCAAAATTCACTTTTCAACTCATAACCTACCCAGTAAAAATGAATAATACCCTAAGAACCAGCAGGTCCACAGAGACAGAAAAAAGGTTCCCGTTTCTCACTCTTGTTCTGTCACCAGAAGAGACTGTTCTCAGCTTTCTTGTATCTTAATAGAACTTGTAAAAGCTCCATTTCTTCTTCTTCTTAACTCATGAATAGAAACGACATGTAGGGTTACGGAGCAGCACAGTATTTTCAGCTATCTCATTGCTCTTTTTCAACATTCAAACATATGTAATATCTACTGATCCTTCCCAACATGCCCCCTGCCCCCATGATACTCTTCCTTTCTCCTACTATTAATTTTCCCCTTTTTAGTTCAAAATCAGTTAACTCAAACCAGCTGTGATGACAAGTTAGCAAATGCTGAACCAGCTGTCATGAATCAGGTCAAGTTCAGCCACAGCTGAAGGCAAACAGGATACAAGAAGGAAGGACATTAGTTCAACTTGGTTACAGAAAATCTCTCTCCTCATAGTTACACAGACCTAAACTTCAAGACCAGTCTTCTTCCTTGCTTAGCTAGATCTAAAAATTCTAGTGCTGTTTTCCTCCTAAAATTAAATGCACTGCACTTACTCTTCAGCTGTCCTTTCCTGTGTTTGAGATGTGTCTGCTCCAACTCTTCATTGGATTAAGACCACCAACTCCAACTTCAACTTTGGTTCTGCTTCCTGTCCCATCACATTAATTTTCCAAACTCTGAAAGGAAAAAAAAGGCATCTCAGTGGTTGCTTTTAGGCAAAAAAAACCCCAAACAGAAACAAACAAAAAAATCCCAGCCCCAAACTTTTCCCTATACCAGGCTGCAGTTTTCTTTGAAACAATTAAATCTTTATTCAGTGTAAAGCAAAACAAAACCAAAATTCATAACTCTGTGGCCCTATTTAATTTATGTTGCAAGGAATTATCCAAGTTTAGTTTAGATTATACAAGGAATGTGAAGAGGAGACTGCTACAGTCACAAAAGGGGAAATGACAGTATTGAATTACCTCTAAAATGGCCCTGCTTCAGCACTGCTAAGGGACAACAGAGAGGATAGATCTTCGTAGAATCACAGAATCACCTAGGTTGGAAAAGACTTTGGACACCATCAAGTCCAACCTATGACCTAATGCCACCTTATCAACTAGGCCATGGCACTAAGTGCCACATCCAGTCTTTTCTTACCTTCAGGACGGTGACTCTACCACCTCCCTGGCTGCCCATTCCCGTAATAGGTTTGCTCTTAAGTGTGGGTATTACACAGCGTATGAGGGCTTTGAACTTCAGTCATTGATAACACAGATTTGTTGATCAACATCAACAAGGATCAAGAATGGGCTTCCTAACAATGTATTTCCAAATTCAGAAATTTGATTAATTGAATTTACCAAAATTCCTTTTTCAGAGAAAAGTAAATTTTCTGACATTTTGATCATCATCACTACATTTAACATAGTAATTTTTGTCCTCAGGGTTGTTTAGTGTTTTTACGGGAACTTTTGTAGGTAAGATATCAGTCTCAGTATCCAAACAGCTTGACCAGCAACAGTTCAATATCTGTCATGGAAAGGAACACAGTCCTCTGATGACTGCAGCTCTGAGGCCACCAATTAATTTTTCTGCTCTTTCAGCAAGTCGTACTATTTTTATTCAGTCCCTCAAAAACCTTCTCTCTCTGAAGGCTCCAAACCCCATTTCTCTCAATATTTTAATTGTTCAGAAGTTTAAAATAAATAAGTCTTTTAAAATCCATAAAATTGATCTTTTCTAATCCTAAAAAAGCATCTGGCACTTTAAAATACAGTAGGGAAATGAGTGCTCCCAGGTGGCAATCCAAAGAATATGAAAACAAAGATGTATTCATTTAATTTAAAATTTTAACCATGCTTGCTGAATTACGGCCCCTTACAACTAGTATGTAAAAGATTAAACTCAAATTACATAACATTCTTTCTCAATATTTCAGGTACTAGGTAGCATAGCAAGACTTTATGTTATATATCTTTCAGGAAGTTAATATTTTCCAACTGAGTCTAATAATAAAGCTAACTCCTCAATTTCCAAATATTGAGATTACTGTGCTAACAGTATAGTGTAACTACTAAAACATTTTTTTTAACTTTGAGATTCTTTGTCTTAAGACTGAACAAATGCCATTTTCAACACTGCATGATATTAACTTGAATGTTTAAAAATAAACATATTTTCAAGAACGGCAAGTTAGAATGACCATGTGTAGGTAGTAAGAATTACTGTCACATGCAGCATATTTTCGCAGTGCTGTGAA
This sequence comes from Promerops cafer, assembly GCA_013398275.1. Lineage (NCBI taxonomy): Eukaryota > Metazoa > Chordata > Aves > Passeriformes > Nectariniidae > Promerops > Promerops cafer. The sequence continues at coordinate 1,085,731 of VZSE01006462.1, read as the reverse complement.
GAATATGCTTTTTTCGATCAGGTTTTTCACCCTGAAAAATACACAGCAGAACACATGAGAACTGTTCCAGTTAAGCACCTGGTTTCTCCTTTTAATTTAAACACCCCCACCCCTTAACACTGAGACTACCCAAAAATTGCACTGGTACTATGCAGACTGGAGTGAAAGCACTCTTACAGGGAGGTCACAAAAGTTACTTCATATTTTTTAGTGTATATACTCCTTGTTGTTTTCATATTGAGTTATCTAGATCCCACACTGGCAATAAGAAAAAACAAACACGCTGGAAAAACTCCATTAGCTGCATCAGTGTTGTTTTCAGTGATAATTATTACTAAGCTAAAAAGGTAATGAGAGTTAGAGCCTAGGGCCAAATGAAAAACCCCTAAGAGGAAGAATTCCTTTCTCTACATTCTTAGGAAGGATCGAGTACAACTGACTCTGTATGAATTAACTACTATGTTAATTGTAACATCTATCCATAAGCTATGAATTCAACTGCAGACTGAGTGAGCTCAAGCCATGACAGAAGAAATTTGTGTTGAACATCACCAGCTACTCTAGAGAAGAGCCGTAAGTTCTTGGGGTTTGTGGTCGAACAGTTACTGGCTAAGAATACAGGGAAAACAAACAAACAAATAAGCATAAGAAATTTTATGGGAATAGAGACCAGTAGTTTTCAACTTCTCTCTGAAGTGTATGGATCATGAATTACTTTTAAGGGACCTGCAAAAGACATCTGGTAAAAACAAATCTAAATCTACTAATATTACAAGTGCTGTATGTGTATGCTCTTACCTGTCACTTTCATGGCCAGTGAGAGGAAATGGCATGAAGCTGTGTCAGGGGAGGTTTAGGCTGGATATCAGGAAAAGGTTTTTTACCCAGAGGGTAGTTGGGCACGGGAGCAGCTCCCCAGGGGGGTGGTCACAGCACCAGCTTGACAGAGTTCAAGAAGCGTTTGGACAACACTCTCGGGCACATGGTGTGACTCTTGGGGGTCCTGTGCAGGGCCAGGAGTGGGACTCAATGGTCCTGGTGGGTTCCTTCCAACTCAGCATATTCTATGATTCTATGATTACAAATTTTCCAGGAGTACCATTGAGAAATAGGCTTAAAACAGATTTAGACACAGAATTCCAACACCACAAGGTGTTATGTTAAAAAAAAGGTTCTGAAAAAAGTGTCTCTCATTTACAAGCAATTGTGTAGAAGTATAAAATTTAAGTCACTCAAGTAGCTATGAAGCAAATCCATGATTTGTAACCAATGAAATTTTCTTTATGTAATTGCTCATCACCTTATGTATTTTGCAAAAGGACTAAAACCCCACTAGCCTCACATTTAGACTACTTGAATATCAAGAGATGAAATTTCCTAAACTGGATCTGAAAAAAGATACTGAAATTCTAAGAGAAACCTGTAGGAGATACTATAGTAGAGGCACAGATAATGCAGAACACCTGGCTCAAATGTTTTCAGAAAGTAAAAGTTTCACTATTGTTTTCATTTAACTGTTTGTTTTTTTGTTTTTTTTTTTTTTGTGTCAGGCCAAGAGTTGGACTATAAGGCAAACTACATGTGATATTTTTGGGGGAGGGAGGGAATGTGAACTGGAGAACAGACCACTTGCCACTCCAGTTAGTAAAAAACAATTCTTCCTACAGTCGAGCTCCAGATGTTCATTCATAATCCAGATAAGCAACATGTCAGTTATTGTTTGCAATCGTAAGACAAAAACCTCAGAACCGTGAGGTGGCATTAACTATATTAAATTCCTCTGTCCTAACATTAAGGATGCTGTAACTTCCAAACCAACAAAAGAGGTATGAATCAGAAGAGTACTGATACCCAGGTAAGGATAGGTAAAGTAAGGATAACCTACTAGCAACTGACCAAAATTCATTTAATATATAATTTTCAAGAGCCATAGTAAAAGCCATAAGTGCTTGGAGAACGCTACAGCTAGAAGGTTGTAGATTACTTGTGAGAAAATATTAATTTCACTAACATCGAAAACAGAGATCTGACCTCTTAATATAATCATTAGAAGACTTGAGGAGTGTTTGCACATTTTGATAGAAAAGTAAATGCACACAGTTTATGAAAATGTATATGTTTGGGCACTATGGCTGTATTTTCTGCTCTTACAAAAATCAGGTTTTTCAATAACTAATTGGATCACAGTTTAAAAAAACCAAACCAAACTTACATACTGAACAGCCATTAGCCTGAAATTTCCTGAAAAAAAAATTGTTGCTAATGGAACAGAGGTACTACAGGGATTGTTGACAATATGAAAACCACCAGAGCAAAGGTGTCTTGCTGGCTCCCTCCTCTTGATCATTTTAACTGCCTAAATAGATATGTCATATTGATACTTCTTGTATCCAAACACACATGTTTATAAGGAAAGACATTAAATATTTCACCTGAAATACCTCAGAATAATCAGATATAAGTAAAGAATTGATGAGAAGCAATATAAGCCCCCATGATATTTTACCTGTTTAAGCCAAAATTTGTCTTCGAAGTCCATACAGCAGCAAACACAGGGGGACACCAGTATGCTCCTCTGTGTCAGAAGTACTTAAGTAAGCTGACCATAATCACACAATTTTAAACCATAGCAAGTTTTAGGTTTTAGCATCCCTCTGGAGGTATGATTACTGACTGCCTCAACAGAGCTATTGATGCCTCATTTGTTTCTGCATTAAGATCAATAACTTCCTTTCAAAAGACTCTTTTTCCCTTCAAAGTTCAAGGGAAATATTTCAATAGATCTTAAAAATGCCCAGCATTTACAGAAAAAAAAGGTGAAGGTAAATTGGAATTTTGCAAGTAACACTAAACACTTTAAAACACTCATCAAATGCTTCTGTAAAACCTATTTACATGAAAACAGAGATCTGTGGAGATAAAACAGGGCAAGTAAAGAGACCATTACTGACACATTCTAACACTTCATTAGTTAAACTGCTTTTGAGTGTAATCATTATCTCAAAGAGGAAATATTCTTGCATAAAATAGATCTTACAAACTAATTTCTAGTAACCCTCACTCAGTAACTAAAAGGCAACAATAAATGTTGTCCTGTGAAACATTGTACTGCTCATGCACACAAATTAATTTTAAAGCAAACATGACATGGTGATAGATTACACCTGCTTATACCTGAAACATGGATGACCTTTAGCTTCCCAGAGTTATAAATCTGGGTCTCACTTACTAAAAATGTGCTCTAAATTGATGGTGAAACATGCCAGAGGCACTGCAAAGCGAAATTTTCCGTTTCAATTTAGACACTTATTGTTTCCCGATTTACTTACAATTCACATTGATTAAAGAGGAGTTTACATCTTGAATATAAAACCCCCTAGACATGAAAAGAAAGGTGCATATGGCAAACAAGAGAGGAGGGAACTGGTGTGATTACACAGAAAAGCATGTTGCTCAGTCTCAATAATGGTTGCTGTGTTGCTGTACATTCAGACCATGAAGGCTGCAAGTCAGGCAGTGTTTCTATGGAGAGGTAATGCCTTTTATTAGATTAACTAATATAGCTGGAAAAAAAACCTGATGAGCATCTGGGCACATAAGCCTTCTGAGGTCACCATGTGACCGAAAGCTTGTGTGGCAGCCTGTCCCATTATAAGCCAGTGTAATAAAAGACAACTACCTCCCTCCACAAACCTCAGCTGATTTATATCATTTTACCACACTTAGTCTCTGCAAAGAGTGAAAAATCAGGATACTGGTTTAGCAAGATTCATGTACCTTCATAATGCAGAATCTCTCAAGACTGTTGCAGCACTTCATCAAAATGTCATGCACAGCAAAAAATCTAGGCCAAACAAAACAAAACAAAAAAAGCCTTCATATATCAGAAAGCATTAAATTTTTGGGAACTTCCTAGGTTGAGAAAGCAGCACCCTTATATGCTTATGTTAATTTTGTAATGCAAGTCTGTGGAAAAAAAGGCAGCAGGAAGAATCCCTGGGGACAAGGAAGAACTCCATTATCTCAATGGTGTTTAATAAAAGATATTCCTGTATTACAGGAGCTGTTTCTCTTAGAAAACAAGAAGCAACATGGGAGAGGAAGTTAGCCAGCAATCATCATGAGCAGGTGATTCACCTGAAGAAGCAGAATTTATGTACATCCAAGATACAGACACTGACTGTCTCCTGAATTAGCTTTAAAGATCAGCTCTATAGGAAAGTGTTCAAAAGCTGTGAAAAGGTCTCGGTGAGGTACCAGTCCTCAGCTGGCTCCTAGGCTTTCACCACTAGGGGTTCTTCAAGAAAAAAATAGTACAAGAACATGCTAGGCAGTTTAGGTTCCCTGACTTTCTTTTACAATATAAGATTTAAAATTCTGCTTAAGAAATGCATTTTCATAAATCAGTTGCACATCAGACTTAACTCAGTAACCTTGCAACAGGCATAAGGCACTCTAGGCATGCTACATTTCAGCCACCTTCAGGCATCTAAAAAGATGACATCTAAGCTAATGAATCCGGATTCAGGGAGCCATGAACATCTAAAACTAATTTATTGCATACTGGAAGAAGGTAACATTACAGATCTAATTTTCAATTTAGAGTTCCTCAGTTTAGTAGTTAGATTATCTCTTGACAAACCTGCTTGGTACCTGGTCGCAAAGAAAATTTTTACTAGGTTGGTTAGTATTGGGATCCTAAAGATGTTATTTAGGAATGTGGTTCAAAATTGGTAAAAAAGGGCAATGCTTTACATAAATCAGATGCAGTGGCCCAGCCTATGAAATGCAGTACACAGCAAGCTGTTATCTACCACATTTCATTTGCAGATCAGTCCAATCCCATTAAGCAGACCCCTGTGGCAACCAACGGGTGTGCCGTTTTATAATGGGATAGTTTTCCAGAGGAAAGTTGGAATTACTGTTTCCCAGCAGTACCCAAACATCCAAGGATTTTGACTGCTGAGGATGATGGTAGAGAAAAGAAAACAAGTGATCTCCCACCTATAAACCAAGAAAGAACACACATGCTCAGCTCTGATAAATACCAGCTTTAGAAGGATTTGACATATTGTTTTAATGATCAAACTGTGAAATCCATTACATTGTGCTTTCCTTGAACCTGATGAACACCTTGTCAATCTCCTCTAGATCACGCTTCTATGCGAGGTAAAAAAGTCCCTAAAAAACCCAAAATGGTTGTTCCTACTGAATTAAAGCAGTGGGAAGGAGACAAAACAAATGCTTACCAACTTATTCTATTCAGTATCTCCCTCACATTCTCAAAAGGTTCATGGGAAAGAAATCACCTATCTGTGACCAGTATCCCCCACTGTGGTTAGCCTAACTAACAGCATTTTGTAAGTCAAGCCACCACTCTCTGTGTGTGAGCAGAGAATTCATTCCCTTCCCCCCATTATCAGGTCCCAAAGGTCTGGTGAAGCAAGCAGAAAAACCAAAGAGATTTCTTTTTCCCCTCCCGACCTGCCTCAAGGTTGCTGGGCGCCAGGACAATTACTCCCTTCCCTGCCAGCCCTGAAGGCCCCAGGCACCCGGCCAGGAAGGTGCTGTTGTTGACTCTGAGGAAAGCCTAACAGCACACAGAGCTGTCTGTAAGATTAGCAAGTCCTAAGTGAAGAACTTGGACCCAAACTGCTTCTGGACTGCAAGAGTCAACACCTCCCTATGACCAGGGATGCCTCCACTGTTGGAGGTTTCAGGGAGTCACTTATATTCTTGTATATGAATGAGAGTCTAGATTATGATTGTTATATTGATACAGCAAACCACATATTAAGATCTGACTCGACCTGCAGAGGGTCCAGGTGATTAGAAATTGTAAGATTAGTTGCATTGCAAGTGCTGTGTTATGCAATTATAAATTGTATTACATTGATTCTGCTTCTAGAAATCCTGTGCCATACTAATTGTAAATTCTGTTCTATACTAATCATAGTAGCCTGTGAAGAAAATAAAGCTTTAATTGTAACTACAGGTTAGTGTCATCATTATTATGCCCAGGATCCTTAAGAGAACCTGTCTGTCCCCTTTGTGTCATGTGACAGAACAGAAAGAAAATTAGCTTGAAGAACCAGAACAAACAAGCTTGTGCACTTCTAACATTCACATCAACTGAAATGAGGTCTTTAAAGTCCAAAATAAGAACACTGTTTATACAGCTCTTTAGACACAGCAGTTAGATTTGCATGAATTGTCAGCATTTCAGGATCAGACACAAATTGTGCCTTCCGAGACAGTAGTTTGTGCCTTTGAGCCTTTACATTTTTAACTGAAGATAATGTGTTAGGTGGCTCACCATGAAAAGTTGTCTTGTACCACAGTGCTGACAGAGGACTACAGAGACTGTAGCCACACTGTGCGACCAGAAAAGCTTCATAGTAGCAATACTCTTCAGCAGCACCCATAAAGGCCTCTCATACCTTACAAGATGAATATGACTAACCAAGAGTCCAAAGCTAGAAGATAACTATATCTGATCTGCGAGATGCCCTAAGACCAAGCAGATGTGTAATATTTCAAACCAAGGAACAAATTCAAGCTGTTATTACCTAGAAGCTTAAACTGAAGTTACTTTTCTTTTTATCTTTCACAGCAAATTTTCCTGACCTTTATTGAAAAAGGAAGTGTTGCTGCTTTCCAGAACCATATTGTTCTTGCTTAGCAAAGCCCCACTCTTATTGTATTAATTGTTGAAAGTAATTAAAAAGTAATGAAAAACAAACATAAAGTTTAACGTAAGTGGCATGGCTTTGTGTGCAAATAAAAAGGAAAAAAAAAACAGTTAAGACTTGCATTAGCAAGGAGAACAGTACATTCAGCTGCCAAAACTGGACGCACACGTGGCCAAAGTTTTGACCTTTTGTGAAAAGGGGAAAAGAAAAACAAAACAAAAACAAGAAAACAGAGTGAAGTTTTTCCCCAGAATGGGACTAGAAGGTGGGGAGAGAGAGAAGGAGAGAAAGAAATCTCCCTTTGGAATTTGAAGGTCCTTTTCAAATATTCTAAAGTCTAAATGACAATTAAGGTATCCACATTTTGACAAAGACCCAGAGTGAAAAAACCCAAACACCTCCCACTCACCACAAAAACATTCCCCCACTACAGTCCTTGGCCTGTGTTCTTAGCTTCTGTATGAAGACAGTATCCAGATTCTCAGTCCAAGTAAACTGCATTATGGATCCTGATACCCCTGAGGAACTACTTTAAACACAGTCTCTAGTACATAAATGTTCTTCAGCATTAGACTAGATAACTTAGTACTTGGAAAAGAATGACACACCTTTACTCCAGCCAAGGACCCCAAACTGAACAACTGAGGAACTGAAAAGGACAGAGTTCACAGCAAAGAAAACTTACAGAATATTATTTGGGGGCAGAAAACAGTTAGAGGAGAAAGGTAACAAAGGAACTGAAAGATGAACATATGACAATTGTACTCTGCCAAAATCAGAAGGGCTTATGTTACATAATGTAACATGCACATGCATTCTTTTTCCTCTCTCAAAATCTTACTTTTTAGTAAGTACAAAGTTCTTTTCAATTTATTTTAAATTTTTATATCTGTTTCTGAATTCTGCCACTAAATTACCAAGCATAACATATAAAATACTTTTTACCTGTTAAGCTAAGATGAATGCAAAAGTTAAGGTCAGAAGTAGTCGAGTGACAAAAAAATCAAGAAAAACCAGCAACAATAAAAAAAACCACAACACCAAAACCCAAAGACAAAAACTTCGTTGCTGTCTTAGGGTAAATAAAAGTATTTATGAAACTTGTCACAATATTTGGAACTGTTTTCTTTCATTAGGATGTGGCAGACTGATTTCTCAGACAATCTATGCAGAAGAAAATAGAATCACAGCAGGTTCTTGAAATGTATCTATAAAATGTTAGTAAAACATTCGCTGTGTTGACTTGCAGCTTACATGTGTATGACATGCTCCTAAATTTTACTGTAACCAACAAAGAGAAATTAGCTAGGGAAACTAAAGTGAAAGAACACTGCGAGAAATTATAAAAAGATGATGTTACAATCTTGTAAGAGAACACCAAAGTAGGAACAGATTGGGCAGATCAATAAGACAGACCTCATAGATTACAAAGTAACCTATAATACCATAATAAATTAGTACACATGATGTCCCGTAAGTGGAAACACTGCATTTTTCTGCAGAAAAAATAAGAGGAACAGTCATTTGACTGGCAGGTTAACAGCACAAGCCTTTAGACCAAAGCAAGTACTTTTTTGTCCCAAGGGTATGTAAGGCTTTAAGGCAAGGCTTTAAGTACTGGGCTTTGAAGCTGTAAAGATTAATCCTGACTATGCAACTAATAATTATCCTCTGTGCATTGGCTCTGACATTCTACATTGGACAAGACAATTAAACAGATATATCTACAGTAAATCTGATAGAAATGTGACTAAGACTAACCAATGTATTTTTAGGGCTATGGTAACAGTCTTTTATAAACTCCAAAAAGCCAAAAAAGCCAGATTTCAGCATGTAGGAGCTTAATCTTTGCACAGGAAAACAATCAGCACCAACTCAGAGGAACAGAGTTGCAGAGTAATTAGTTTGGTGAAGGCTAACCTATATGGAAGCCAGAACAGAAGACAGATTTTTAGTAACTCTTCATTACTAGCAGTTATTTGATATTACCAAAGTAATGTAACATTTTAAATAATGCTAATTAATTTTAAAAATTGAGCTAATTATGTATTTTCATTCTTGCCTTGCACTTGTCAGAAAGCTTAGCACAACTTTCAAAACCTCATATTGCCTTTCCTGCCAGTGGAATTGCTGATATAGTAATACAAATGTCCAGAATGGCATATTGCTAATCTAACAACTTGGGCCTCATATTTGAGATCTGGTTTAATAAATATATTGTTTTCAGTCTTTTGAGTCGAAAGAACAGCTTTAGGTTTGCACAGTCTACTTTCTTAAAACAAACAAACAAACAAACAAACAAAAAAAACCAACCCACCATTCAATCCAGTAATCTGTCCATACAATCGCATTCTATTTTTCATTCCTATCTCTTGCCTTAGAAGACAAAAAGGAAACTAATTCTCACCTTTTTAATGTGGCAGTTAAATTACTAGACTGCGCTTTCAGTCTTCTTGACATTATAACCCAATTCTAGGTGATTACTTCCACTTTGTTTTAGTACTCTGATTGAGAGTGATACTGTAGAAGCACTGAGTGCTTTGGCTACTATCTTTTCACCTAAGAACACACAGAGTCCTTAGCCATTTTAGAAAACAATACTTTGTTTAAAAAGAATCATCAATGTGATACCATTACTCAAACTGACCTAAAGGTTAACAGTAGCCTCAAAAAAAGACTGTCATTTTCCCATATTAATTAATTTTGTTCTGTTAATGCTCTTTCAAGAGTGGAATAAAACTGACAAGAAAAGTTGGTGTACATCTTTCCCAAACTGTTTTTGTGAGCCTCAGCCAGAATCACTAAGCCTTTACCAGGGACACTCTGTGATGCCTTGAAGTCACTGACATGATATGGACCAAGAAAAAGACAGCAGGCAAGGTATATCTGAGCCTTAAGGAGATGCTGAAGGTGGCTGAGCTTACTTAAAAGATCTGATCAGCTGTGTTCAAAATCAGGTATACAAAGACTGCAGTTCTAGTACAATTTGTTAATTTGTTTAAAACAGAACCATTTGTGGGTTTTGGCTCTCCTTCCTGTGGAGATTTATTCCATTCAAATTATATGAAAAGAAATCTGAATGAATTTTCTTTCTAGGTTTCTTTTTTCCAAGGCAGAAGATAAAAGCAAAGCAAACATTCCTCTTTTTTTTGCGATTAAAAGTATCATATTTAGTGAAGATGTTGGAGTACAATTTCGTATATGAAATAGGCCTCAAAACAACTGGCCCAAGGGAGCCTCCTTAAACTAAAGAGATATGACATAAATACAATTTCAAATGAAAGTCTTTCTGGGTAACAGACAGACATTTTCACATCAGTCTTTCTGGGTAAAACGTAAGAGTGGTTTTTAGGTGTGCCTCTAGGTGGTGCTAACGCTATTCCTGTGGTTAAAGTCAGTTCTAGGAAACATTTCAAGCACCACCGAAAAAATTCTGCCCACAGCTTTTGAGTAGAGGCAAGTGCGTCTATGCAACAGACTGCATATTGATGATTTGCAACTAAGGAGAATGCACACAATTAATTTCTGATAAATGAGTCAAATAACATTTAAAGGTCTTGTTCGAACCCACAAGAAGCTTATTGTTTCAGAAATGGAGTTAAAAGCCCATCTTTAAGCAGATGTGAAATCAAAGAGCTGCAGCATGCTGGATGTTAGTTTGCTTACTATTTGGAGCACCGTCTTACACAAGCACTAATCTAATGACTGAGCTCATGTTTATACCATATTACAGCTTGCAGTTTTGATTTTGCCTGAAAGTAGGATGGAGTAATTCTCATGTTGTAGGATCTGTGTCACTAGAGTCACAGGTCTGTCTACCAACATTTTTAAGGCCTTTGGGAAAGCAAGTCACTGTAAGCCTTTGAGTATTTTGGTGAAAAAGCAAAGCAAAACTTTCTGCAGGAGAGATTTGTGCACAGTATGCAGAAAATGAAGAAGCCTTTCGGTAAAACGAGCTCTCTTCTTTCATACTAAATAAAACATGATTATTCATTCAGACATGTTTCCTTTGGACTGTAGTGTAAAATTTCTACATAGTTCAGGATACTTCATCCTCCTGCCTCATTCACACATACTTCCCCTGGCAGCCTAGGATACTTGGCATTCTGATGCTTACTTAATGGCTTTTGGATACCAAAAAGTGGGAACTCACTTCTGAGTCACTGTTGTTGACTGATAATTTTCTTTTTTAGCATTACAGTTTCCAGTTGAGGCAAAGTTCAGAGGCAGGTTGTCCTGTAACTCACGTCAATGCTTTATTAAATTAAAAGGAAACCTATTCAAAGCAGTGTCTCATTTGTGAGATGGGAGGTGGGCTGCACAGCCTGGTGAGAGAGGAGACAGCTGAGTGGTTGTGATGTACCTTAAACTCACCCTGATCCAGTGCACAGCCACTTGGTGCTGTGCCTGGTGGAATGCAGCATGAACAGGCTGTGAACCCACTCCCTTCCTTGCACACATCTATTTCAGGTCAGGTCACAAAATGGCCTTATGGATTCACCACGGAACTTGGCAGTGCAGTGTTAGGGAAAGTTTTGGTTTCACTGTGATCAATATAGTAAAATTCCACAAATTCCTCCAAATTTAATCAATAAGGTTTATTTAACCATGGGTAACCAACTCTGTTGACCTACGAATTGCATGTGTATGACTGAAAACAACAGACATGAAATAAAGAAGATTCAGAGAAACTCTGTGAATGTGTTTCTGGGCAAAATGAGAAATTTCTCATTTTCCTGAAGTCTCAGGATGGGGTGGGTGCAGGCAGGGGATGTTGGCATGCATATGGTCAGCATCTGAGGCCACACCAGCAGTAATGTTTGTCTCATCTCCTACAGCAGGTGATTCCTGTGATTTAGTGAATATGGAATAGACAATAAAGCAAAATTATTACAACCAGAAGAACAAGTATTTTATTTTGCTGTGGTGGGGCTCATTCACTTAAACTTGCCTCTTCCTTTGCTTTTCTTGACTCTATTATTTTCAAAACTGCATTGTCCTAGGGCATCCCATTCATTCCACCACACATTTGTCATCCCTTAGGAATCCCTTCTGGATTAGGTGTTGCACACTGTTGGAACAGCAATCGGACTCAAGGACAGACAGTGCCTTGCAGGGTTGATCCTTTAATTTGTAGTGCAACACAGACATGTGCAATCAGCATGGGTCTGAATGTGGTGAGCTAACCACATAGGTAATACAAATTACTCACTGCTTATGGGTAATTAACCTGCTAATTATTCACAAAACATTTTGCTCTGTGGCAAGCTTGTAAGTTGACAGGAATCACTCAAGCTGAAAGAAACCTTTAAAAAATCTTTTTACCATTGCCTCACTTCATGTCAAATCACATAATCTCTCAGAAGAACGTTTTTGTATATACAATGAGGTAATAGTGAAAAAAGAAACTCCTTCCTTCCACATGAATGCCAGCTGTCATTTCAAGTAACCAGAGATACCCATCTATGTGAGGAATAAAGGGATACAAAGAATGTGCCTTTGAAGACCCTGTACCTGTTTCTATTTCAGATTTTAATATTTGGATAAATTTTAGATAAGGTCTCTTTTAGATAACACCAGAGACTTAAATTGTGATTCTAACCTTTTATTACTCAATTTTTTTTTTCTGTTAAATGAGAGAGTTTATCAGTGTTTGCATTTTCTCTAGACTTTTTTTGCTCATAATATTCTACAAAGGGTAACTTGTATGCCTTCTGTCAGTGCATTCTTAGTACAAAAATGATGGTGAGTACCTGAATCTTCTATACTAATGAACGTATAGAGTTGCACCAAATACTGTGAGCTACACCGTGTTCCTGGGTGTGGGATCTTTGAGGCTGTTTGGGCAGTCAGGTCTTGTTTTCTTAGGGCTTCAGACTATGGTGGAGACAGCTGCTTGCAGTGGTACTGGGCTTGCTTGGGTTTCATTTTTGTCCTTCATCTCAAGAGGAGATAGACTTCTGTCCATCATAACCGTCTCTCTTCTCCTCTCTGCTGGGATACAAACACTTAAAACAAAGCTCCCTGGTCGGTTTTTTCAAAATTAAGGACACCCTAACCTACCAGACCTTTTCCATTACTTTCCCAGAATTGCTGTGTTTTCTCCCTACACTGCTCCAATATGTAGCACTTTCTCTAGTCCTGTTGCAGCATTTTAAAAGAAAGAAGGAGCAGTGATACTATGAGCTGTTTTGAAACCCTCACCTTTAGGTTTATAAAGTAGATGGCATTATTATCTCAAATATGACATTGCTTGACAAATAGCTGTACTCTGAAAAACTCCATTCTTTCCCTTAAATGACAGAATGTGAATGTCTCTGAAGGTTTCTAGACACTGAAATGGTGTATGCTCTGTAACTAAGCTATAAGGATAACACAAAAGCTCCTTTCCAAAAGGGCAAGTGGAGGACAGGGCAAAAGCCTTTTAAGATTTGTTAGTTCATACTAAACCATTTGTCCATCATTCTTTTGTTGCCTGTGAAAATGGCTATTGTTCTGATGTGCAGGAGTAGCGGCACTCGTATCGTAATGCCCTTGAGCAGTTGTGAGTTGCACTGAATTGCCAGCCACAGGGAGAAAAAATATCTTTAAAGACTCTGTGCTCATTGTGTCTCTTGTGGCAGTGTAAAAAGTACTAAAATTAGACAAAGTATCCTGAATTCATTTGAAGTGCGTGCCTGCCTTATGGTGTTTTGGTATATCAGGCAAGGACCATATGATGGGAATCATATTAAATATGGGTTTGTTAAAGTCATGCTGATTGAGTGGCAATTGCTTTTTATGAAAACATTTTTTTTAAAGGGCTTTCCTTTATCCTAGATTTTTAATTGCTCTTTAATTAATGATTGTCCTGAAAATTTCAGAATTATCACCTCTATGTTTTCTTCTTATTGCCAAAATATTTTCCATATATGAAATGGAACTACATTTTAACTCTCATTTTGTTCCTGTTATTCAGGTCTTTTGTATATTTGTTTTTATGCTGTGCTTTGCTCTTTGTATTATGCATTCAGGTAAGGAAAGGATTTTGGCCTACTATTTTCATGAATAAACAGGGAAGGGGCTAATAAGATATCTGATATTGTCCATTCCTTACTGGGTTTCAGCATTAAGAATGTAGAGATTCACAAAAGAAATGTTAAGACTGACATGAATGAGAGTGTCTATATATAAAAGTACTAGTAAAATTAATTAAAAAAATATAAAGAAGAAGGAATAGGAGAATGGCACACATTGATGGCATCCATATTAGCAGCTGGTAAGTACATTTACTTCTATATTCTCAAGATATCGCAAGAAGGAAAATGAAGGACAGGCTAAGATAAAGGACAGGCTACATGTGAAAATGGAATCCAAAGAACAATGAGAAAATAATCAGTGTTACCTGATGACTTACAGGAGTGCTACTTGGTGGAAAAGGCAAAATACCAGCATTCCTGTCAAGCCCTAACAGGCACAAAAGGCAAATCAGGGAACCAGCACATGCTTGCCAGTCTAAGACAGGTGATATCACAAATAGCCAGTGTCCCTTGTCTTGTCACTGAAGTGTCCCTTGCCAGACTGTTTGAACATGAGAATGGGGGTGTGGGAGAATCCATGTGACTGAAATCAATTTTGTTTCAGTTACCATTGGTTATTATAAAGTTGCATGCTGAGCTTTGTGCAACAAGAGTATTGCAAAAAACCTAACTAGTTTGTGGCTGTGCTCAGATCTGTAGGTATCCAAGAGGTAAATGAAGAACGGAAAGTATTATGCACAGATATTTGTGCATTAATTTTCCCTACATACAATGTGAGCTTTGTAAACACTGGAGTAAACTTTTCAGCTGCTTTCTGTGTTAGACACAATTTATCCCAGAATATCACACTGCCTATAGGATGGTGCTGAAGCAAAATACAGTTTGGGATCCAAACGTCTAAAAGATCTTTTTACTTCATATTTGGTAAGGGTTTTCAAGCCTAACCTATTCAGTTTCACTTAATTTCTTTGATTGTATCCTTTGCTTTTATTCATGCCACAAAGATCATAAAAAATTTTGTAAACTTCACCATTTAGCATGCCAGAAACTGACAGTGAATCTCAACAGCAGTTTATAAATGAGCCTGTCAAAGACTTCACAAGGAATCAAAGAGCCAAGTCAGTTGATAGCTTACACACATATACCCAGGACAAGTCTGTCATGCATTTCATCCTAGACATGCTTTTCACCATGCTACTAGAGGAGTGCAAAATTTTCTGGAAAATATTACCACAGTCCTGCTTGAGTAAATCGGAGTCATAGAAAATTTGTTTATTGTATAGACTACTTTGAGAACTTTGAAGAAGTTGTTGCCAGTAGCAGTTTGCAACTGCCAGGTGTACTGGGTTCTATTTTATTGAATTGCCAGATGATGAGAAAAAGTCACACCAATGGTCTCACCATTCTTTCTCTTATGCATTATTGACACAGAGTAAAGAGGCAGGATGGGAACGCTGAAAACGAATTTCTGCAGAGAAGCAGTGGTTTGTTTTCTTTTTGATATTTTCTTCCCTCCTTCAAAACACAGATGAAACTAAAAGATACCAATTTGGAATGCTTTGGGTTATATGTTGCTAGGTGGATGGCCAATTACTGTGAATGAGTTTGTCTGTTTTCAGAGATGGAAAACATTTCATCTTTTACTGAGGCCAAAATATGGTCTTCATTTGATCTTCTTAATGGCATCTGACAATGAAGTTTAAAAGACAATATAGAGATAAAATGCCAAGCACAACCATATTACAGTGCACTTACTGACCTCTCTGTTGAATGCGTAACAGCTAAAATTTTATTTCCTTTTGTTTTAAGGAATGATATTACCTTCAGAGCAGTCATGCTGTTTTCATGATTTATGACTTCTGTAGTGTGTAATGGCGATTCTTACCAGAGTTCAGGAAGTTTAGTGGAACACTGTACAGAAGAGTAGAGGTTTCTCATACAGAATAGTTAAAAGTATAATCAAATGATTTACTATCTGACCTTTTTAGCATAGCTCGTAGTACTTCTGTCTGTATTTCTTGCATCAAAACCAATACTTGTGATGGAGTGAAAATACTGGATGACCTAGGAGTTAATATTTGTACTATGGGGAAAATTAATGTTGTGTTACTGCTTCTGCTCACCCCTTGTGGAGAATGGAGCTGAGTAAATACTTAGAGTGCAAGTCATCTGATTTATTTCAGACTTTTGGAAGTAATGGGTATAGGTAGAAGGCACACTGCTCAGTATTTACTTAGCCTTGAGGTCTGTTGCCCACAGCATAAACTCTATGGCAGTCATCTTCCCTTAGAAGAAGAGATTGCTGTCAGAGGTGCCCAATGACGTTTCAAATGCCCTATGGCATCTCTGAAGGCTTGGCCCATGTGAACTAAATCCTACAGGATGCTGTCCTGTACAGGCAACTGAGGCCAAGTGGGATACACTAGGACATCTAAAATGATGTAAGAGAATAAACTAATTCTTTTCTGTTTATTTCAGTTTATTCTGCTTTTGAAAGATTTACTATATCTCACCCTCTCTTCTAATTTTGTTTATCTTCCCTAACCAAGGGTGTTTTCTAGCTCTTACTGTTCTTATTGCTCTGCTCTACACTTGCCTGGTTGTTCTGAATCTTCCTTGAATTTTGGTCAACAGATACACTTTATAGCAAAGCCCTTGATATAGGATGGAACCGAAGGATCCCTTTGTAAATCTTACAATCTGTAATGCTAACTAGAAATCTGGTGTGTTGTTTATCCTTCTTTTATTTGTTATAGCAACAGCGTGAAGTTATTAACTTGTGTTTAACTTGTTATCCTTTATAACTTTCCAGTCAGTTTCCACAGAACTGCGATGTTTTCAGCAGCTTATAATTCTGTTTCAAATAATTTTATAAAATTTTTCATACTTGAATAACACTTTACTTTTCCTGAACAAAATAGTTTTTTTTTGATCTAACATGATTTTAGTTCTTTCCAGTTTAGTGTTGCCAGTGTTTGTATTGAGTGTACTCTGTATTGTATCCCTGAGGTGGCTAATATGAATACTGAACATATTGCATCCAGGGAAGACCCTTACAGAACTTTAGAATTTATTTGGTAGGAACAAGTAAGAAATAGACGCTTTCCTAAAGTCAGTTATTGCATTGCCCTAGAAGAAAGATAGAATGTTTTGAAACAATGCATTCTTGAAAAATTCCCAGTCTCCTCTTTTTCTTCTACATAGTACTTTTATTTATTTATTTATTTTTTTTTTAATCTGAAACAGAACTGAAGTTCTGTTGACTCAAACCTTTATCGCCTTTTAAAGAGTGGCACTATTTTTCATTTCTTAGGCCTCTGATGCCTCATCCTTCCTCCGAGAGTTCTCAGAAATAACTGCTGATATGCTGGTATCTTAGAAGAAACTCCATAAGGTCAAGCAGATTTGAAAACATCCAGCTTATGTGATCATAATTTCAAGGCTATTCTCCCCATCCCCTTTTGTTCCTCTTTCTTGTACTGGGAATTGCAGGCTTTGTCATTTCTCGTCTTATCTGCCAGATCTGTTGATGTGTGGTGTCTTTGATCTGATGATGAACACCTCATTGGGAGTCAGTCTGAAGTAGTATTACTAAACTCAATATTTTCTACTTACAATTGGAGTAAATAATATTACCTTTGCATTCTTCTGTTTTCAGACCTTTTCTTTCTTTCTGTTACCTGGGTAAGCAGACTCCCTTGCTAGGTGGGCAATGTTCAGTGCCCAAAACAGACAGTATTTGATAAATCCTGATTCCTGGACATCCTCTTCTTTTACTTCTGTAGAAAGCAGAAACTCTTTCCTTCAGGCTCCTTACAGACAAACACAAATAAGAAGGCAAACCTGAAATGTTTAAGTTTTCAACTGGAGTTCCTGAAAGATGACTCAAGAAATTTGTTTTCCCTCAGAACTGCACCCTGTTTATATGTGTAGGGTTGGCCTCAGCAGTTGGCCAAGGACCCACACGGTCATTTGCTGCTGGCAGCAGGACAGGGGAAGAACAAGAGTGAGAACACTGTTGGTCAAAATATAGGCAAGGAAATAATTTACAAATTAATCTAAGTATTTGATACAGATTTCTGTATTGGGAAACACAGATGAAAAAGACAGATATTTAAAACACCCTTTTTCAACACTCAGGCTAACAGACTCCTGGAAGGTCACAGCATCCATTTCATGTCATCATACCTGTTTGGGTTGTTCTGAAAAACTCTACGTGAAGTTTTTGGGAGACCAAAAACTTCTGTTTCTTCTCAGTTCTGAAGTGTTGTGATTGTCAAATCTTCAGGGGTGACAGCTGTGACTGCACTGGTCACAATTGGGAGAAGAAGTAACTCAATATGCAAAAAGTGATGATTGCTATATTCAGGGATAGAAAGGGTGAGAGGCGAGGGTTATGTTGCCTGTAAAGACAACAGACTGTTAAATATTAAAAAGGGGAAAAACTGTGTAAGATGAGCACTAAAGTCTGTGGAGAAGCACAGATAGACTCATCCAGGAATGGAGAATGCAGTCTCTGCCTGTCAGAGTCTGGATGCTCTGGAATAACCTGCTAGGACAAGTAACACAGACCAAAACCCAAACTGCTTCAGATTGAATTTCTGAAAAGAATGACATGGCAGGGTGTGATAGCAGATGTTTGGTTCCCAGGCTTCCTTTCCCAGCTTTGTCTTTTATTGGCTTGAAAAAATGAGGAGTTAAACGATCATCCCATGGATTCTTTTTTTTTTTTTTTTCCCCCCATAAAGTAAGGTTTTCATATTCATTAAATATAAGTGACTGTCTAGATAACTCCTTTCCAATGCAAGTTTCTTTTCTGGATTTTCTGTCCTATCATCAGGTTTTCATAATGAACAGCTGTTGCATTTTTGTCTAGAACTTGTTTTTATGCAGAAAGTTTCTTCAACCTTAATGACTCTATCATGATTTTATGACCATGCAAGCTGCTGACCTCTGCTTGGCATCAGGAGTGAATCCTTGAATGGCATTTCATGTAGGAAAGATTTATTAGAAAAAACTTTTAGTTACTCGGTAAACTGGCCATCACACTTCAAAAGTGATTGACATATCTATAGTCAATCCTTTAAGGTAGACTGGACTAAACCTGGACATTGAAAATAATAGGGACTGATTTTCTGCTGATGTTGAGAGGACAATTTCCAGTGGAGATTAGAAGCAAGAAAAGAATGAACGTAGAAGTCCTTGAATAGCTATAGGTCATTCATGAATAAATTGTATTTTGGCTGCTGTTGTCAGAGCTGAAAAAGGGGAAAAAACATAACGTTCCTGCAGATTCCACCATTCATTTCTCAGACCCATCAAAGGTAAATTATACTATCCATTTACCAGATACTGGGTATAGCTACACTGAGGAAATGGCCAGCATGCTGATAAATTAATTATACTAATTTCTTGCACTACAGGTAGCTCAAATTGGAGAATTGCATTTGAATTTGTCCCAAGTTCAACTTACATGTGGTTAGGGCAAGACCAATGAGAACTTAAAGGCTGATAAATTAGGTTTCATATATCCCAGAGGCATATTGACCAACAGCATCTAGTTTTCTAAGTGAATTTCTATTATAAAGTTTAGTTTTGGTGTAGACCCTCAAAATACAAACATTGTATGGATATTAAATTCATTCTGGTCACACTTTTATGGTGCATAGTTTTGCTTTTAAGCACTGGCCATAATTTAGTTAATTTTATAGTTATATGGCCTTTCCATATCCCTTTTGTTTAGTTGCCTGCCTTCTTCCCTTCTCATTTGAAAAAGCAAATAAACCAAAAGAAACCAAAAGAAACCAAACCCCAAACATTTTGGGATCATTCATGCTGAGAAACATTGTAAATATGAAAGTGCTTTCATGACAGCTAGTTGGCTATGACAAGAAGCTAAACAAAAACATTTGAATACAAAATATTCTCAGTGACATAATTTTCCATCATTTCCATAATTTTTTTTATGAGGACAAAACTAATTTTTGTGGTCAATTATATGCTTTTATTTTAAGTCTAACTGGATACAGAATTATGCAACAGAAGTCCTTCTGTCTGATTCTTCCCAGACCTTGGCAGCAATAACCTTTCTGCTACCAATTTTCAGTGGGACAAGAAACCCAGTGAATTGAAAACTAAATAATGCACCTATATACTAAGTACAATGGATTATCAATAAATAAAATAAAGTAAAACTCATTGGGAAAATTATGGAAAACATACTTTGATTGTGATTGACATTTCTTTGCTCCTGTCTGCTCATTGATTTCAATGGAGATGAGCAGAGCAGAATGTGCAGTAGCTTGACTTATGATGTGTCACTCTTTCATCCATGAAAATGTAATATATGGACTTCCTCTATGATGCCTACTATTTTTCCTTGCTTCTTTTCCTGACTGCTCTAATTATCCAGTAGGTAGCAATTTTCATCCGTTCCATGGTAGCAGTAGCCCATGATAAATTACATCCCTCAGAATAATGTGGATTCACAATGTTTTTTTCAGTTGTCCTGGACCTTCCTCAGAGCTCTGTTGTAAACCTTTCTCCCAGAGTAACCTCCAAACAGCGTTCAATTTATAATCAAGAAAAACCAGCACAGCTTCTTCTCACTCTGATCTTGGATGTTTTGGTCTTTCCAGTATCCTCTCATAGAACTTCCTCTCCTCTTTCCAAAGGGTTTCCAGCCATATGGTTCTGGTCTCTGTATTCCTCCACATGACCATCACTCTTACTCTGGCTTATGGTTACTACTGTGGACAAAGACAACCTCCACCCCCTAAGTGTCACTACTCAGAGCAAAGAGATTGCTCTCCATTTTATGTTCCTTGGCTGCAGGCAGCTGGGCTCAGTGGGGCGAACAGAGCTCTGGGGATAGAGCTTGGTTCAGTTTTGTCCTACCTCATACAGGGATAAAAGCTGAAGGGAAGAAGCAGAGTGGACAGTCAACCTGTTCCTATCCTTCCCACGCCAAGTTAAAAACCACCCAGACAAATCTATCCCTTGGGTGACAGATGCAGCTTTGAATAAGGCAGGCACACCTTGACTCTGATCTTTTCCTGAGCCCTCTTTAGATCATTGCCAATTTAAATGTCATATGAAACAAAAATCATATTTAGGACCATGGTGTGAAGTCTTTTTTTCAAGATGACTTATTTTTGGGAGAAGGGTGTTAAGGATAATGATGATAATGCTAATCTTTATGAATTAGTAGTTTCATTTTCAGAGAAACAAAATTAAGGTCCCAAATAGGCTCAGCACATTGGATCTTGATTGCCAAGCCCACAACCCAACTCAAACATCACACCCAGTAAATCTGGTCCCTGGAGAGAAGAGTTTCACTGGGAGAGTGACAGCATCTTC
This sequence comes from Promerops cafer, assembly GCA_013398275.1. NCBI lineage: Eukaryota > Metazoa > Chordata > Aves > Passeriformes > Nectariniidae > Promerops > Promerops cafer. The sequence continues at coordinate 1,064,661 of VZSE01006462.1, read as the reverse complement.
TTGCCTTTAGCTTCCTCCACTGAGCTTGTTGGATGGCTTTCACTGTTTTTGAAGGGCCAGGTTTAGGACACTGGCCATAAATAGCCACAGAAAGAAAATGCTTGTGCTTGATCAATTTTTTTTTTTTTTACATGTATTTTTCTTCTAAAACTAAAAGTGACAACCCAGACTCTCAGGGCAGTGAGCTGCTGTGCAGCAGCAGCAACAGGAGCAGCCATATTTTAAAGAACATTAGGGAAAAGCGGTAAGGCAGAGATTTCTTCCTATAGGCACTCTTGTTCCCTGTCACCTTCTGTTTCTTCTTATATAAGGATTGTCTGATCTTCATCCTGAAGTGTTCGTGCTTTTATTGAGGTTTTATGCTGACAGATCTCAAGAGTTATTGGATAACTCAGCAAGACATATGTACAGTTAATTAGAAATGAATGCGATATTACATCAAAAGGCTTCAACTGTTAAGTTTTAAATGGTTATAATTAACTTGCTCTTTGATTCTGAGCTGGAATGACTAAAGAGACAATGAAGGTCAATTTCCGTTCACTTGAAAAAATAAAAAAATAGAACAGCCACTAATCTAAAAAAACCCAAGCCCTTCAATTGTGAAACTGTTCATTTATGCTGTACTGCCTTGATGTGAAGGCAAGGCAATGAAAATCCTCTTAATAGGCACTCCTGTTATCCTCTATTATAAAAATACAGGGTCCAGTTCATTTGATATGGGAAAGAAAGACAAGAGTCTGGTCAATGTTACTTAGTCAGCTCTGTGCAAATTTAGATTTGAATTTAGGTTTCTCAAGCTAAGGAAGACTGTTGCTCTTTAAGAAGTGCTTTTTCAAATAAAGATCCATAATAAACTTCAGAATTTGCAAATATATCTAGAGATAAGGGATTCATTTTATTAAAATTACAGATGTTCAGTACATCAATACATGACTATTGTATTATCTAAATAAATATATAAACTAGTTTTTAAGTATTTATGTATGACTGGAACCCCTCCACCCTCAAAACCCTCTTCACCAGACCCTACATGCATAAAATTCAATTGTTTCCACTAGGTAAAGCAGGATGCTAGGCATTTTGAGTTTTTCTCCCCATCTCTTTTGGATATATTTATTCCCAAAGCAGTAGCTACCTTGGTTTGAGATTTGCTTACTGCTTTGTTTAATCCTGAGGGGATGCCATTAGTTCCTTTGACATCACATAGAAAGGGCAAACACAATGCATAATCACATCATTAGGACAAATACAAACACAATTATCCCTCAACAGTGCAGCAGAAGGAAAATACAATGCAAACACTAAGGTCCTGACTGAATGCTTATCAGAGTGAGTGGTTGGCTTTGGTTCTGGCAGAAGCAGCTTGGCTGTGCAACTTTCCTATTTACTCTTCCTCTCCCAGTAGTGCAACAGCAGAGCATCTCTGTGGGTGGCAGTCACACTGAAACCAGCAGAGCAGGCCGACTGACTGCCTGTGCCACAAAATATTTCTAAGACTGTGTCCTTTAAAACAGCACTGATAAAATTTGTTTAGTCTGGAACAGAAAATGTCTGCGCTCATGCCATTATTGTCAAAAGTAAAAATGAAGAACATGGAGCCTGTAACTTCTGGCCTATCCCAAACCCAACATCCCATGGTAGAGATTACCTCGTATATAGTGCTTATCACCAACTAGTGTCATGAGGTACTTGGAGAATTCTAGTTCCAGCCTTGTGCTGGATTTTGATGAGCAGATTTCCCAGGGCTTGAGAGAGGGAGTTTCGGGAGAAGAATGACTGCAGCCCCAAACCCCTCCTAAGAGAGGAAGCATCCAAGTCTGATTTTTTTTTTTGTCATAGTTTTGGTATTGTGGAAAGGTGACTCTAGATACAGGAGTTCATAAAAAGCTATGTTGGTATAACATTAAGATCTATAAATATTTTTGGAAGTAATCTGTACATTATTAAAGTGAAGGTACTGCTAAAAAATGTTAAAGGACATGGAGTGAGACCAGGCAGCATCATAGGGTAGTAAATAAATAGTACTACTGTGAAGGAAACAAAGTTTTAGGAAAACAGAATACGGCAGTTTTCCAAATTTGAATCTTAGCAGGGCACTAGACTTGCCATCTGTGCAGTGGGACATTTTTATTACCACTAAGAAAACCTCTTTCAGTGCAATACTGTGTCCATTAGGCAACACTGGGCCCTAGCTTGTACAGCATGTATTTGGTTTATCTCAAATGTGAGAAAAGAATATTGCTGGTGATTTCAGTTATGTTTCCTTTGATGATCCCATCCCAGTTTTGAGATCTGACAAGAAAGAAATCTGAACTAATTCATACAACCACTTATTTAGATATATAACTTCTTTAGATATAATTCTCTCAATTTTTAAAACTGAGATAATTTCACCTGCATTGCAATTAAGATGCCTTTATTTGTAGATACAACATGAGATTTATAGCTAGATCCTTATTTAGATATCCACTTTGTATCTCAGAAATCAGCAGTGGGAAACTTGAATATTCAGTGCTATTAATGCTGAACCTTTTCTGCATTCAGATCTGAGTCTGAGTGAAAACTCACCAACCTCAGCCAAGTCTGACACCACAGAGCTGAAGCTGGAAAGATGTGTTAAATATCTGAGCATTCCCTTGATTCTCACAGGAGTGTGCCTTTTGGGACCAGGTGAGGCTGAGGGCTACCCAGCAGTGGACCTGGAGTAAAGCCTTGATTTTCAGCTATGTGGCATCAGATTCACTTTGCTTCTTACTGAGCCAGGTGCCACAAGCCCACAACTTCAAAGCTCTCTGACTGGATGGGCAGCAAGCCTGGAATAACTCCTGAGAGAATATCTTGAGAAATAGGGAGCATTAATAGGCAAATAGATTTACTCTGGGAATAAATGTTTCTTTTTTTCCCTTTTTACTTGCTCCATAGAAGTTTCTCTCTAAGAAAATGCTTCACAGTACTTTGGCAGGTGAGAATGGCCCTTAGGAAATCTATCATCTGATTGTGCTAGCCACATACTTGAGTTTGCATATTTTCCCAGGAGAATCAGGGCTGGAAGGAGAAAGCTTTAAGCAGCATATTTGCATGCTTAACAGAGGGCTAAGTCAGAATATTTGCAAGAGTTTCTGTATCAGCCTCCTCGTATAATACTTTACCTACTTCACTGAGGAAGTCTCTTCTCACACGGAAGCTGGAGTTTTCAAAAAGTTAACACATAAATTTAATGAGGCCTGTATTTAGTTTATCAAGCAAAACTAATTAAGAAGCTGAGAGTTAACTAAGTTAACATCTTAATTAAAAAAATTTAACTATATGAAGATTTTAACTTTGCACAGCATTTCTCCCCCTTTTTGTATGAAGATGGAAGTTCACAGAGCATCCTTTTGAATTTTTCTGTCATGCTTTATGTGTACATGGTATTTGTGTATGTTTATTAATTTTAAAATGTAAATAGCTGTGAATTTTTGAAAGTGGTAAAGAACTGTTTAGAATTTATATTAATTTACACTCATTTTCTTGTTAGTTGAGTACATTGTAAAAGATTTTATTTCAAAATTTGTTGTTTCAATACACTTAAATCTGAGTTAGCTGAAAAGATACAGTGGATTATACAGGGCATAGTATATAGTCATCTGGTGCTCTTTAGACAATGCATATTTCAGAAGAATAAATGAAAGAAACTGTTTGAACTTGTACCCCTGTTACAAAAAATAATTTGAATTCTAAACTGTGCTGTAATTGTCAAATCAAATAAATTCCTTAATATCTCTGCTTCTTGTGCACCTTTTTGCATTCCTCACTGCATTTACTGGACAATAATTGTAAAATGCATGGTTTTTTTCTGACTTTATTCATGAATGTATAGCGCACTGTATAGGAAAGACTTTTTACAGTTATTATGTATAATGAAGGTTGTGGCTATAAAGTTCATATACAGAACTCACTGTCCAAAATAAAGTAGAGAACAAAGTAAGAGCTAAACTCTCTTTACCTTAAGATCAAATTCCTTTATGTTTATTTCTAAATGATATAAAACAAAGAGATAAGCCTTGTGTAAACTGAAATGAGCTTTTGCATAACTTCTTTTTTTTTTGGTATCAGCTAAAATTAAATGCAAACCTTAAATAAAAGCATATAACTTTCCATCTAGACAACTCTTGGCTGAGTATTTGTTTGACCTAATATGCTAGTAGATATTTACTACTTTTGTCATTGTTGTCCTTAATTTGTAGCATATTGTGTAAATGCAAGTTATATTTGCATATCGTATAAATAACTTTTGTGGTCTAGCATGGCATATACAAAGCAGTATGCATGCTAAAATAGATTGCCCACGTGCAGCTAATTGCAAGAGGGTGCAACAGATATATCGTTGTGTGTCATTGTAATTAAAGACAGGAATGCAATGCAAAAGTAAAAAGGAGTAAAGTCATATATTCAACCTTGATTCTATATTATGTATTCTCTGTTATGTCCTCTTAATATTCTCTAGTGACTGGACTCTGTTAAAGATAATTCATTTAGGCAAGTTGTTAATCCTATAAAATGCTGTGGGTACAATTTTTACAGGTCTTCTTTGCAAGCAAAGGCTTATTTTGAGAAAGATGATGTGGGACTGAGGCTGAAAGCATTCCTAAACTACTGCAATTATATATTTCCACACCATGCCAGAACTCCGTAGTTTCAGGATGGAAATGATAATTCAGTGTTTCTATGATTGTATTAATAAATACATTTTACTTGTTCAATTTTTTTATGTAGAATTCATTTTCTCTAGGTAGGACTTTGCTTTTTCACAGTGTTTTTAACTTGTTTCCCAAGCCAAGGATAGAAATCTTGAAAAAACGCCAATGATAAAATGGTCCTTTACAGTAGAGATTATCAAGTACAAACTATTTTTTCCTATGGACCAGATTAATCTGCTTAATACATACAGAATTGCAGACAGAATTATGAAATTAATTGGTATAAATTATCACACTGACATTACAGCAGAAAGATTAAAGGACATGTGAACAGAATATCCTGGATGCCCTTTTTATGTTTCTCTTAACAGTTTCATATTTTATAGTAACCTGGAGTAAGAGGAAAAAAAAGGAAGAAGAAAATCCTCCATCTTATTGTGAAATATCTGTGATGATAGTTTCACTTGCTGCGATGCTTTTTAGCTGTGCATAGTTCATGACCTTTAGTAAATCTGAACTGTAAGATGGTGCAAAAATTAAAAGTTGATTTCGTTTTCATTAGATTAAAAACACGGTGAGACAGATAGTAGTTCTGTAATGTTGGTCACTTTCATTAAACATCCCAGTCCCCCCTAAAAAAAAAAGGAGAAAAACAGTAAACTTTTTTTTTCCTCAGCTGAAAAATATTTGGACAGCAAACTGTCTCTATGGTGGAGAGAGAGTTTTCTGTGGGAGTTTTGGCAGTCTATGGTATGTGTCACTCCTCTCAGCAGAGCCAAGTTTAGATGCTCTCTTAGCTGAAAAGTCCATTCTGGAGTTATAGAGTGTCTTTCTGTTCTGGGAAGCTCCCCAGAACAGGAAGAGGGATGACATTCATTCACCCAGACCCAGTTGTGGTCCTACACCTCCTTGTGTATCATTGCTTCCTTCCCATGGCTTCACTCATCCCTTTGCACGCATGGGGAAGACCTGAAGAGAAAGCAGGAGAGTCTGGTCTCTTCTAGGGGTGCAGCTGGTGCAGGAAACATGAATATTTATAACACTGAACCTAAATAACTCATGATGAAGAAGGCCTAATGCACGTACAGCCTGCAGAACAATGCAGAAAATGTTCCTCTTTGTTATTATCACTTTACCTTTGACTAATTGGATGGTTTTTTAATATTTAATTGGGTATGCAGAGCTGTTAGATGTGTATTAATGTCCTTTTCATTGTAATTTTGTGCTGTGTAGTTAAGCAAAAATTGGCAGTTAATTTTACTATTGATGCAACCACTAGAGTCATCAATTGCCCATCAGATAAAACTTTGTTGCTAGGAAAATTTTGCTAGAGTTTATGTCAGTGCTATCACTGACAGGTGCTGTGCGTGCGTGTGTAGAATATACCATTGAAATATTTCAGCTACCAGGTAGCTGGTGCAGTTGGATGGCCAGAAGCTAGAACTTGAGCCAGAGGCTCATGGTGGGATTCCTGGGGGTACATGATTTCAAACTCAGCAAAGATACATGTGATCTCAAAATACCTCGACAGAGCTGTGACTGTTATCAGTCAGCACCAGAAGGACAACTCAGGAAATTTTACAAGGACAAGATGAACAAGCTTTATGAGCAGTGGGCCAAGATGACACACTTTTGGTGACCAAAGCAAAACAAGAACAAAGTCTCAGACAAAAACCCATCAACATAGGGGAAGAAAAGGATTTTCCCAGTTGGTTCATTCAGCAAGGGGAGGGAAGTTATGGCTGCATAGGCCCACTGAGTAAATCTGCAGAAGGACACTACCTGATTTAAATGCAAAGCTGGGAAAAAGTTCTTATGTAGAGAAGACATGAAAAAGAAGTAAAACTGATGGGATTAGGTAAAAGCCTGATTAAAAAGAAGTGGAGCACAAAACTGACACGGACAGACTAGGAATTGAGGAGAAAGGGCAAGTAAGATCACAGCTGAGGTATATTTTGGAAAAAGATGATGGGTTTGGGAGTTTGAAGAAAGATATCTGTAACTGGAAGTCTGAAGCCTGTCAGATGATGTTCAGACCAGAAAACATTTAGCAAAGCAGAGGGACTGGGGAAAGGCACATTTATTGAAACAAGGTGACAGAGCAAGTCTTAGAGTCAGAGAGGATGAGGCTCCCTGGTCAAAGAGACAGGGGTAAGGAGACCTGAGAAAACTGGAGAAGGAATGACAAGGATGCTCCAGATTATGCTTTGAGGATCTGGGTAGCAGCAGATGTCTGTGTGGAAGAGCAAGAGGTTCCAACCCTGAAAAAGGCACATGTGGGTCTGATTACGGAGCTGCACGCTGGAATTTGAGCTGGTTTCTTTTTGGTCTTTGTTTCTGGTGTGTTGTTTTTCTTCTCTTTTAATCTGGCGCATTACATAAAAATAAACTGTCAAGAAGCATTATGGAAGTTGCAGTTTCCGCAAGCTCAGGGGTCTCTGGAGCGTGAGTCTCTGTAACGTGAGTCTGAGTGGCACAGTCCCCGCACCAAGGGACTGCTAAGGCTTTCCCAAGACAGCAGTTTGTGTCAGTACTTGCAGCTGAATGGTACCTGGAACCAGAGAAAACCATGGCTATCACTTCTGCAGGGATGTGTATGTGTATATACAGACATAGGTACACGTACATGCGTATATGTGTGTGTGTATATATATATATATGCAGAAAGGGGAAATGTGTGATGGCACAGCTAACACAGTTTTTCAATTGGCCTCATATATAATGGCATAAGGATGTTTTCACTTGTTCAGATTAAGGACCTGTCTTTTGTATCAAGGAGCATCTGCTCTTTGACTGTGGCTGTGGCAGATGGCTATGGAAGACTAATCAGCTATACAGCCGTTTTATTTTGTTATGTCTCCCTCCTTCACAGTTTTCAGGTTCTAGTAATCTATGGCTCAGAGATTTCCTGCACCAGAGGTGATATCTTAGTGTTTAATAGCCCTTGATGGATTTTTCTTCCCACCCACAATATCCCCTGGCAATGAATTTCAGTTTTATATTGTGTGTGAGAAAAGATCTGCCTTTACTTGTTTGTGCCAGCTGCTTGATGTTTATTAGTTCCTGTCATATGAGACACACTGAAAAATTGTTCCCTGTCTTACTGCCATGCTTCAGGATTATTTAGATGCTTCTCATTTTTCTATCTCCATCACCTCATTTACAGGATGAAAAGACCAAGTCAGTGACCTGCTTGGTACACTTTGTGCTAGCCACACTTTTCTGTGAGATATTATCATCTTACTCAGAAAGAAAATAATAATTACAGTTGAATTAGATTAGGTAGCCTAAACCCACCAATAAATACTTTGAGTTCTGCCCCCAAATCCTTTTTTCAGTATATAGCATGAAGATAGCAAAACATGATTGCAGGAGTATTCAAAACAATTTGCAAACTGTTTATAAAACTGATTCACCCATGTCTTTGCTAGGGTGATTCTATATATAAAAATTTGAAGGTGGCCATATGTTCTCCTCCTTCTTCCCTTCATATAACTCAGAATAATTCAGTAATACTTGAAAATGTGACAGCTTACAGGTAAAAAACTTTGTTGGTCCAATGCAAAAAACTCCTGAATGTTTCTTTACAAGTGGGATAAGCCTTTCTTACAAAGCAAAAAGCTAACATTTTAAGTTGTGGCCATTTTGTGTACAGAAAAAAAATACTGTCATTGTTATAGGAAAAATCTGGTAATTTTAGACTTCATTTACATGAATTTGGAGGCACAGATTTCATAATGGAAAGAAAGGAGAAAGTATTCCTAGTACCAATTTGATTACATTCATTTATTTATTGATGTATTCATTTTGGTGCTCACACTGTCTTCTTTAAACAGTGTATTTGATTTTTCCAGACATGATTTTACTTAATTGTACAGGGTTGGCAGGTAGTAGTCTCATAAACACTTGGAAAACTGGAAGACTTTATAGATGTGGGGAATTTTTGAGATAAAGTCATCAATAAAAAGGAGGGAAAACTACTATGATTATATCCCAGGAAAATAGTAGTATATAGTTCCTGCAAATACTATGTATCTGTGGCTTTCCCATAAAGTTTAGCACAGGTAATGCTGCCAGGATTTTTTTTTAAAAAGTGTTTTCACTAACTTAGAATCACAGCACCCTCCTTTAGCATGTTTGTCAAATACTTTCCTCCCTTTGCTTTGAGGCAATCCACTATTCTCTAGAGAATGGCAAATCAGAGCTATTACATATAGGTTGAGTCTTGCCCCTAGGATCTTGCTTTTATTGAAATATCATTGCGATAATTTTAAAAAGTAACAGTAATGGTAAAAGGTCAGTGCATTAACTCTTGTAAAAAGTTGTCATTTGTCCTACGTGTGTCAATTATAGTCTGTGGTAATTTTATTTTCAAATAGAAAGAAGGCAAGGTGTCCTATGAAGGTGTTAGGTCACTGGTCCCCCTCTTCATTTTCCTGTCAATAAACAAGGGGAAAAAGGAAAACAACTTCATTGGAACAGTTCACCACCAGCAAAGTGTCTTCCACAGCTTGGCTCAGAGCACATGCTAGGAAGGGCACAGCAGGCAGCAATGAGAGACATGCTGGGGTTAGAGAGAAGGTACTCAACACACTGATCAGCCAAGCCTGGAAACAATATATGAAGGTTCTTGTGTTGTTCCTTGAGCAGGTGTGCGGATAAACCCTACATATACCTCTAAACTGCCTGCAATCCAGTCCACTTTTAAAAGCATTAAAAGTTATCACTGCTGGAAGTGCTTAAACTCTATACCAATCATAGCAGAAACACTAAAAATGTTTGAGAATTAACTCCAATAGGGAAAAAGTCAAATTACCTTTTCCTCTATGAGGTGGTCTGCCTACTGAACTGCTATTGTGAGCAGTTGTACAGCATTGAAAGAAGATCTATAAATATTTCTAAATGACTTGATAACTCGNATAAAGGCTGCTGAAAAATGACTTTTTATTTCTTTTTTTTTTTTTTTTTTTTTTTTTTTTTTTTTTTTTTTTTTTTCCTGAGAAATTACTGCTTCATGTCTCTTTCTGTATGTAAGCGCAGTTTCCAGCTAAGTGCTTGTCAGGTATTCTTGGTGATAGCACTTGTGGGATTAGACTGCTTTGTGGAAATTTCCTCTAGCTTAATTCCTATTTGCCTAGTCTCAGGCACATGAAACTAAAATAAGATACCTATATGCACACACCACTTGTGTATTTTGGTTTCTGTATGAATTAAAACCACAAAGGATTTTTCTATGTAACAGGCAACAACTGCCAGCAAAATATGCTTTACTGTAAAGTACAGGGTGCTTTGTGTTCTTTCTGCACTAATAGTACAGGCAGACAGAATTGAGTTATCATCCCACTGCAAAAAAAGGGGCACAATTCCCCGGGCATAAACTTTACTACATCATAAGAAAACCACCCTTCTTTCTAGGCCGTTAATTCTTGTTGAAGACTGGCATGCCATTACAAGATTAATTTATAATCTTTCTGGGACATGCATAAGGCAGGATGCCAATATATAATTAGATGGATTTTTTTCTCTGTCATCATGAGCTTTATGCGGTAAAAATGCCTGCTTCCAAGACAGATAAGAAACTCCTGACTAAGCAGAGTAGAGCACCACCAAATCCCACTTCTTGTCCTTGGTGTACACTCGTCCATTTTCAGTGAGGTGTGGACAAAGAGGACCCAGGTCAGAAGCTGATCTGTTACAAGGCTGAATGTGTGGCCTTACTGGTTTTGCTTAACTTGACCATATTACCTCCTTATGAACTTCATTTGAAAAGACTTTGCAGTTTGGTTCATCTTGAACAACACAGAATTAGCATCTGATAAGGCTGCAGCTGCCCAGAATGTGCTGACATAAAAGACCCGTAATTTTGTCTATCTGAATGAAATCAAACCACTGTGTTGGTGTAACTCCAGTTTTGGAGCTAAATGGGGTTGAAGGACAAAGAGGATCAAGCATAGGAAAGGAGGAAATCTTAAAGGACAGGTCTAGAAACCATGAAGCTTTGGAAAAAAGTTTGTTTCAGTGCTTAACAGAGAAGGTGAATCACAGGAAGAAGTATGTTTGGGAAATGTCCAACAGATGTAATTTTTTATTTTTTAATTTATATCAGGATGAGAGTGCCACTGATTCTATTGTACTGTTTGCCTCTGTCTTAAGTAGAAAAAGCTGTACACAGCACTGATTTGTTTGTATATGTTCACCTTGTGTGTGAGTTCCTGGGCAGGGTTAATTGGGAATAATTAGGCCACCTATCGTTCTGACTTCCCATACAATTTAATTAGGTTTTCTTTTTTTCTTGTACGTCAGAAGCCTTTTATGGTCTAAGACCTTTGATGCAAGAAAAAAAGAATCTGTGATTGCTAAGGCATACTTTGGAATTTCCTAGTGTGTTCATTCCAGCAGCACAGTTTTATCCCATTTACTAACAAAGGGTCTTTAGCCTGGGTTTGAGCAGCAACACAGCACAGAGGTATATTTGTATGTAGCCATTACTGTTTTCAAGTCTTTTAGTTCTAGGTGTCATAAATGGGGTTCAATCCTGGCACCATTCATACCTCTGAGCCCAACAGACCAGAAATTTGGAGAAAAGCCTTTGTTTTAACTAAAATTTCAGAGTCACACAGTGTGTGTCCAGACTTTATCTTGGTTACTTTTGTGACATCTCAGGAGTGCAGAGGTTGAGGTCTGTGTAGACATCTGTGAGGTTGATTGTTGGCTACGTAGAGGAGCTCCAAGTACTGAGCATTACCAGGTACTGCACACCCACAGCTTCTCTGTGAGTGCAGACTGGATGGAAAATGGGACAAAATGGGTTTTCTAGTACAGCAGACATGTCAGCTGTACTAGAAAACATCTGCAATGGTTCTTTGTTTGAGTGAAGAGCATTCACTATTACTTGTGGGAACAGATCATCAGGGAGGAAGTTCTTCATCATAAGGGGCACTCTGAAAAGATTCTCAAATATGCTGTAGTTGATTTTCAGGGTGGTTCTTAGAGGCCCAAGTTAGCCTAATGCTATTCTTCTGAAGTTTATAGAAAGCATATTCAGTGACTGGGCCAACATGATATATTGATTTTGTTCATGTGTTTCTGTTTATGGTGACTGACGCTGGGATTGTGGTGATATAGTGCCAAAGATCATTAATCTTCTAGTATCCTTTTTGTTCTTGTTCCCTCATGTTAGATCCTAGCTGTAGATATAGCTGGAAAATGGCAGTCAGGATGGAATACGATAGGGAGTTGCTGGAAAGGAGCCATTGCTGTGCCTTGTTACAGATTCAGAGCAAAAGCTTTCAAAGAGCATTCATCCAGCATTCCTACAACCACAGTGTGTGGCACTCCTAATACTGTTTGGAAGAAGGCATCAGGCCCAACTACTTCACTTTTTAAACTGACTATAAGGAAATGAAACAAATGGAGGTTACTTTTTAGTTTTCCTGGATGGAATCAAAATAAAAATGTACCTTTTGTTTAGTAAGAGAAATTAAAACTCAGTAAGTCAAATAAAGCACAATGAGGAGTAAAAAGATCTGTTAATTTGTCAGTGATTTGATTAATTTGTTGTGAGAAACTGAAATAAAACTGAGAACCCACTTAGAAGGTCAAGGCATTTAATTGTTAAAAAAAATCAACTGTTAAAGCAATCATGAAATGCACACATCCTGTGAAGGACTCTGATTCTAATTGCTGTGTGTGTAGCTCCAGCTCTGAGAGTGTGAGATAAATTCAAGTGGCTCTGACTGGAGTGTTTTGATCCAGGTGTAAAAAGGCATCCAGAGTTATTATCTGTATCTGTTTCCTTGCTGATGCCTCTCACAGGGATGAGACTGCTCTCTCAGACTGCTGTATGACTGCAGCCTCAGGTAAATAACAATTTAATTACTCAGTTTTTGATTTGTTGATCAATGTCATTGATCTAGAACGTAACTTTCAGCTTTCAGTAACTATGTATATTTACCGGGTTGGTAGACATAAGCTCATGGGCTGAACTCTGTTCTGTTCAGCTAAGATAACAGCATAATATCAATCTGTAATTAATACATTGACTTAGATAAAAAATAAATCCTGTTCCTGACAGTGTTAGTATTCATTCTTCACTCTGAAATTTCATGAGTAATTTTGTAAATCTTATGTTAAAGTATGCTCTCAGAAAGCAAGGAAAAATTTAAACTGTTTCCTAAATTATGCTCTTTAGATAATACTGTAGTTAAGAATTTTTATGGAATGACTGGATAGTGTTGAAGGACTTACATTCATTAATGTTTCATATAGTAGTTTGGTTATTTCTGTTGTTTGGTTGTTTGATTACACATGTGGCAGAACAGAGTTCCAATCTCCTTCCAAAGCAATATGTTTGGGACTTTGGAAAGCTCCTGGGAGTTGTGATTTCAGTATGCTTGAGTATGTGAATGGATACAGCTGTTTTCTTCACACTGCATTTAATGATACATCTATAATGTACCCAAATTCTCAGTGTCACCTCTGCTCATGGTGGCCGTGGAGGCGCTGTTACCGACAGGAGACTGGAATATGCTTGCAGTGTAACCACTGCACGTAAAAACTCCTTTGTGCTTTTTACTGACAAGATCTTCATAAGCCGTGGCCCAGAGAAAGGTGCTGTAATTGACAGCTTCTCTCTTAATATTTAGAGTATTTCTAGAAGCAAAGTAGAAAATGATATCTCAGAGCTGAGTGAAGATACCTCTGCAGTGTCTGGTATGGCACGTGCTGTTTCTAATACCTTCATTGTGACAGAACAGCCAGCTTGGAGTGAGTGGTTCTGAAACCTGTTTGAGACTCAATAAATATTCCTATATTCAAATTAATGGACTGGATCTTTTTTCCTTACTCTAAAACTGCTTTGATCCCCAGAAGGAGTATTTGCCAATAAATAAGTTTGGTGTATGTATACTACGGCAATATGGTGGCAAAATGTGTCAGAATATATGACAACAAAATCAGAATCTGCAAACTGATGGGCTTTTATTATTGTTTACTGTAGGAAACTTCCCGTAAAAAGACAGGCAACGCTTTGTTTTGTTTTGCTTTTACTGTAAGAATGGATAAGGAACAGAGGGCACAGCTTGGCTTTCAGGGAATGGAACTCTTTTTCTGCCTCCTGTGTGAGAGAGAGGCAAGGCCAGTTCTGGATGGAGGCAAAGCAGTCAATCACCTATGACAGCAAGATCTTGACAAAATGGCTCTGGATGCCTAATTCAGCTTATCTGTGTTAGAGACAGGGAAGATCAAGTTTGCTGGTGTCAGACAGCGTGTCAGAATGTGTCAGAAGGCAGCTGCTCGTGGAAACATTTATTATTCTCCAGCCAGGAATAGTAGGATCACAAGCTCGTTCTCCTGGAGTTCCCTGACAAACCTCTCTCACCTCTCATCTACCGGGGCTGGAGGTACTATTCCAAGCTACTCAGTTTCAGCTGATAAGGTTCAGTTTTTGATAAGAAACTCTGAAAATATAACTCTGGCCTGGGATGATGCTTGGCTTCTCAAGTTGGATGTAACACGACCATAAGCATATATCACACGGGAGTAGAAAAAAATGAAAGGTTCTGTTAATAAATAATTCTTATACATCCGCCTTATAAATGCAGGCAAAAGAAGGTCACTGGGTATGGGCAACATGAACTACTAACTTTCTGATAAAACACTTTTCACTATGCATTTTTTAAAACCAACACGTCTATATTCCACCCATAGTCATCACAATGCATTAATTTCAAAAATCTAAGTGTGTAAAGACATAAAAATTGCTGTCTGAATGCTGACTATAAAGTGACTAGAATGCATGTTTTTTTCTGTTAGTATGTGTCCATTAAAATATTTTTTCCGGAAGAATTCTGCAGAAAAATAACTTTTTAAAATGGGAGTTGAGACTGTATTTCAAAAATAGTTCTTTTTTTTTTGTGTTAAAAAAAAAAAAAAGGAATCTCTGTCTTTCAAGTTGTTTATAGTAAAACTTCTAAAAGAATTTTCTAAGCACTGAAAAAGCTGACCTTCAACCCACGTCTTTCCCCTTTTTTAAAACAGAGATTGTCCACTTGCATGATTTTGAACTGCAGCATGTTTCATACATAGTTCAGATGCACATCCAAAACGTCTCTGTTTTTACAAATGGAGGAAATAAGTCAAGTGCTATTCAGCAAAGACTGTGTGGGCACTATGGGGATGTAGTGGCATTCCCAGCCTCCCAGCCTAATCTTGCAGTGGTACCCTTTGGAACCATTACCCTGTCCCATTTGTGAGCTATTCCAGGAGTTCCTTCTCTTCACCAAAGGAAAGGGTGTGGGATGTGTCTTGTGGCCATCAGGTAGGTGAAGATTTTGTTACATGGCTCACAAAGCAAGGATATTTGTCAGCCTTCTTTAAAGTATTTTAGAGGTAATGATAACAACTGAACTGCATCAGTCACTGGCCTTGGAGTAAAGGGATTTTTTTTGCACGTGGGTTGTTCTGAACCTCACTTTACATACAAAATAAACTTGGTTGAATTCTAATGCACACATTTGGTTGAGAAAGCTGAAGATATTAGCAGAAATGTTGAACTGAGCAACTCAAGACACATTTTTTGCTTTGTTTTTCTTCAGGCGGGGAGAGGAGAGAAGGCTGCAGAAGCCATCCTCTTTCCTTCAGCTGACAGCAAAATGCAGATTTCTTGATTGTATGCAAAGGATATTGGTATGGTCTACAAATACTTTTACCTTCATGTGAGAGGGGATTCCTAAGCACACAGATTTCTTCTTGTTATGCAATTATGGAAATGAGCCCAAAGGATGCTTAATAAATGACTAAATAGCAGGGCTGAAATTGTGGTAGTAAGAGAACAATATTCTCACTAAGTGCAGGCAGAGTGAAGCAATTATATTCATCAATTGTAAACACGTGCCCTAGAGCACGACATTGCTGCACATTTTTGCATTAGGAGAAAGCAATCCTCTCATGTCCAAAATCAAAGATATAACAGAAGGACCTGTCCTAAACTGCACACCTGACATTACATGGCTTCATTTTTTGGAAGTAATTGCAATAACATGTTAATTATTTCCTGTGGCAATAAGGGCCTCAATCCATTTATTTAGAGTAGAGATAGAAGTTTTAGTTTTCACAAAGAATCTTTTGTACATTACCCACCCTTATAACCTTGTCTGCAAGTTTCCAGTCCATATTTATAAATTTATTTCAGTCTGCATCTGCTTATACATTTGGAAATTGGTTGACCTTGAAGAATTTTATATTAGAAAATCACTTAAGAAAATAAGTCCTAATAAGGATATACCAGATCCTAAAGATGTCTAGGTGCTATCAGATATTTAAACTTTACGCCCATATTGATTAAATTATGTAAAAGACTTAGAACTAATGAAGAAGTAACTTCTAAGATGATCCAGTAAATATTTAGAGGTCATTCCCATTTTTTGTGCTGAGTCTTCTCTGCTGCAAATACACTGCCAGCAGTGTTGCAGCAAGCAAGTTCAAAATTAGCCTCCATCCATAAATATGGGCAGGATGAATTCTTAAATGGAAATCTCCCCACAGACTGATCAGAAACTACGTTAAGTCTACTTAGAAGTAAAATTCCCACCACTGTCCCAGCAAGTGAGTAGAAGGTTTAGATGATGGAATTTGCTTCCTAGATTCTGTTACACAAGAATAATGTGATTACATCTTAGCAGAAATTGCGAGCGCCCTGGGAACTATTTAAAATCAGATTTTACATGTTGAGGTTACTGAATGGAAAGCTATTTTATGCTATCTAAAGTAGAACAGTGATCCTTCCTAATTTTGTGTTCAGTCATTTTGCTAGGTACAATTATGTGCTGGTGAGCTACCACAGTTTTAAATGAAATGCCTTGATACTTTTATAGAATTTCCCAGATTACCAAAAGTTAACGGTAAGTGAACAATTTAGGCATTTGTAATTGTTCACTGTTAAACTGACTTCTGGCCTAGGTACAGAAACTAAAATTACTCAGATTTACTCTTGTTTAACACCCTATATTATGCCTGCAGGAAATGATAAGCTAGTGTGGAATTATTCAAGATGTAGGGTAATNTTTTTTTTTTTTTTTTTTTTTTTTTTTTTTTTTTTTTTTTTTTTTTAAGCCTAGTTCAAAGAATATGCAGGCATATAATTTGGGGATGCAATGCAATTACCAGAAATAATTTAAAATAGGTTACTTCACTTGACTATAACTCTTTGAAGAATAAATAGTAATTGTTTTAAGTGCATAATTACTTTAATATTGGCTCCTTTCAGCAAGTTGCAGACTTCTAGATTAAGCTCTAAGTCCTGTGCATCTGTCCACTCAAATTCTGTTTATTCTTCAGGCTGTCATAGTTCCATTATTAAACCCCTTGAAGCCCTTTGATGTGTTCCTGCACATAAAAAGACTGGTGCAGACTTCCATGCAGCCTGATCTTTGCTATGCTAACTTTTTTCAGCATAACTGAAGTCTGAGAACAAGTTAAAGTCATCATTAGGAAACCCTGCTAACAAGAAATACTGCCTTTTATAAATGTATTTGTATCCACATAAAAAGGGTTTTTTTTTGCAAAGCCTTGCTCGTGAAGCTGCAGATATATTTCTGGTTTTCAGAAAGAAACCCAGTATTTGATCTTGGCTGTGTTTCTTTGGAAGGCAGAGGCTGTGCTGAGCCACAGAACAGGGTGCTTTGATCTTACAGCTAAGTACCATGCTCTGACCCTGCTGGGAAACAGTGCTTGGGACTGAGGTCCCAAGTCCTTTTTGGACAGTGCTGAGAGTACCATCTTGTGGACTCTGAGCTCCTGACCACCTATGGCATCAGCTGAACTCATCTGCACCACTGATTACTTCATTTTTGCCTGATTTGCACAGGTTGACAGCCATATTTCTGCTGCCCTCAGCCACAAGAGAGACTTGTCTGGGCTAATACATCTGGAGTGTATGCAGAAATCCCAGCTCTGTGCAAACACTTAGCAAAGTAAATATAGTCAGAGGCTTCCTTAAGTTTGCTGTATGCCCTCTCTACTTTTCAGAATCTCATCTTAGAGATGGCTCTGTAAGCCTCTTTTGACTGGTAAGCTGTTGAGATCCTGACTCCAATGGAATCACATTGCCACTAAGCTGGCAGAGAAGGGCAGTCAAATCTCAAAGCTGAGAGAAAAGGCATTCTCAGGAGTAGTTCCAAGTTTCTTCTAGATCCCTAAACACTACAAATACGAGAGGATTTCAGGGAGCACCTCTGAGGTGAGGGTGAAAAGAAAAAACAGCATTTCCCATAGTTTATTTGGGAGAAAATTCCCTTTACGTTTTTCTTCTCCTTGATCATGCTCACATCATTTATATCCATCAAGAAATCCATGCTGTTTTTGTAATGAGCAACAAAACATGTTGAGCTCCATGTGTTAGCCCAAATCTGATCTGAACAACTAATTTCCAGTTTCCTGCAATTCTCCTGCTCATTTCTATTGTCTTTTACTGCAACAGAAAGTGGCAATACACAGAACCCACATGTGCTTCTTCTAAAACCTTTTCTAAGCCTTTATTTATAAGAAAAGAGCATTTTACGGGATAGTAAATACTAGTAGATATTAGGCTTTCGAGGAAGCATGGTCACCATCATTCTTCTCTTTTCCTTACACTTCAAAGGTGAATGTGGAATGTAAATAAGTATTATTAGCACGTCGTCAACACCTTTATTGTTTCTTGCCTCTTCCTCGCCTGCCCGTTTCTCAGAGCGAGTTTTCCCCGGATGGGAGTCCCGCTAAGCCTCTGTTTGGTCCGAAGGTGGCAGCATCTTACTTCCGCAGAAAGTTTCATTCTTACTCCGCTGCGCGGTGGCTCGATCCTGATACCGTGTAGTTTCTCTACATCAGACACACTTCTTAGCTGAGCAAATGAAGACATATTCTGTGCTTGCTTTCTGAAGAAAAAAGCTTTCGCTGTGAGACGCAGTGTCCCCAGACAGACTGCTAGTTGTCTATGGATAAGTTGCAATGTATGGTAGTGAAAGCGGAGTCACTGAATGCTTTGCTATTTGCATTTTAATGCTGTGGCAATACTGTTACAGAAGCCCTCTGACTGCAGCTGTCACTCGTCCCTGGCAGCGTTGTGGCATGCCTGCTGTGACAAACCCTGGGGGTGGGATGGTCTTTTGGGGTCTACTTTCAGCTTCACCGTACCCTCCAAAGTTCTTTGGGTTTTGGCTGCTCAGCATGGGGATCTGTGCGTGCCCCCACTGCCCGGGACAAGGCAGCCTAGGCCAGTTACCTAGGCCAGTTATACGTGGGTAAAGAGCTATCAATTTTGTCAACTCCTGCTTGAAGACAGTTTTGTGGTCATACTGGGGGCTGAGACAACACTGGTTCCCACCCCTGTCATAAACTTTCCTTGTGAATTCACGCTGCTCCCTTCAGGTCTGGGCGCCCCACTTGCCCAGTTTGGAGGAGAGATAACAGCAGGGTCACTCACACACCTTTTTTCTGCCCGGCTCTCTTAGGCTGGAGACTCTGGGGACAGGAAGCATCTTTCTTGTCATTTGGCCAGAGGCTTGCACTGGGACAGGAGCAAGGTTCCCCTTCCGGACAGAGAAGGGCTGTCATTATCACTGGAGCAGAAATAATGATTCAACACCCACTTAGCACCAGTACAGCCCTGACTGCAGCTTTCCACTAAGTGGGCGGCCGGGAGGAGGGAGGGGAAGTTTGCAGATCTGTGTGGTGCAGGCTGTGCACAGGGGAGAAGCTAGGTAGCTAATGGTTTCTCAGCCACTCTGGTAATTCTGTGTCTGTTACAGCCCAACAGCAAATGAAACAGTTTCTCTAGCTGCAATACATCTTCCTGCTTTTGATTTTCTGATCTTTAAAAAAATCTATTCTTCCCACCCCTGCCCCCATCAAAATGGCACCGTTGAAGACCTTCATAATGGTTGAATATATCTAAACAATAACTGCACTGATCATGCCAGCTCAACGAGGCTGAAGCACACACAGCTTATGCTTCAAGCTCTGAGTGCAGAAGGAGAGAAAGTGGAGAATGTTTTGTGCCTCTGACCTCTCAAGTGTCATCTTCTTAGCAGCTCAGATCACTCTTTGAAATTATTCTATTACTCATCTGGCTCCCTGACATCTGCTTTATCATTTCCTGTCCAGGCAGTAATCCAAGTAACCAAAATAAATATTTTTTTGAAACAGAACACCTTGTCTGTAAGCTTGCAGGGATGACAAAGCACAGTAAATATTCCTGATTGTGTGAAGCTCCATCTTTGCAACTCAAAAATCCAGCTGAGAGAAGGGAGTGTTTATAAGAAGTAGTTCTTTGCTGAGCTAAGAGTTTGTGGCACACCACATGTATTCCTACCAGTGACATCAGTGGCAATGTCACTGATAGGAATATGCCACTGATTCCCACTCACCATTCTAAATTAGGATCGCACCCTTAGAAACAATAAAGACAAGTATGAGAGGATCAATGGTTTGTCTTGATCATCTAAATTACTTGGATGGTAAAGAATTGTCAGCATACTGTCATTCTAACTCAAGCTACAGACAGTCAGAGTATAAACTATACTGATAATTTTTACAATGCTGTGACAATAACACCAGCTGGGATCCGCTCTGTTGAGAGAGGGCCTATTGCTGATCTCATTTGTTGGGACAAGTATAAATTCATTACTTCACTAGAGTTACTTGGAATATCAGTGAGCTCAAAATTTGGCTGACTATCCATTGCTGATTTCTGAAGCATAGTTTTACAGCATTAGCTCCTTATTCTAAAAATCTAGGACTGTGGCTAAGCTATCTGCCCCACTTTGCACTACTTTTTAGTAACAGGATCCACAGATTACCTGTTGAAACTACTAGAAAAGATTATAGTTTTTCAAAAGTGTGAGGAAGTCCCGGGAATGCTTTGAGTCACTGAAATTATCCCTTGCAATCACAGGTGACCATGCAATGGGCCTTTTGCTTGTGCAGAGCAGTCCTGGAGACATACAGCCTTTCCTCCTGTAGACCTTCAAACACTTTATGAAGGCAGTTAAGCATTATAACTACACATCCAAGACCTATTTAAATAGCAATAGGCCGCAGTAAATTGAGAATATACTAACACACACTACTGGTGGCTGAATGCAAGACTGCTCATGGTACACCTGATGGATATGCTGGTAAGTCTCACTACAATAGAGCTTATTGCTGTAAAAGCACACAGCAAATTAGATTCAGCCACAGTCCTGGGTGTGAAAATTGCAGTCACTATTATCTGTCACAATCATGGCATATCTTCTAATGGGGATCCAGCAGGTACTGGGTGTTTAAATTAAATACAATGTATTAGTCTTGATGATAATGAATCTTTTTAAATTTTTAAAAATGTAAGTTCAGATGTAGGTTAGCAGAGGAAACAAAGGACTTTGATAAACTGGAAGAAATTTCTGGAGATTTCCCTGGCACCATACAGAGAGCAATTGACAGTCCCTTGTGCCCACTGTTTCACCTGAACAGTTCAAGAGGGGAAGGCCATTTAGGCTTTTAACTGGAAGGATGAAAACTGATTCTGTTTGTTCCCTGTGATTTTATAATATGTGGTGTCAGCTTGCCCCCAAATAAAGGGGTTAGCTTTTCAGATGGGCAACTTTTTACAGAGTAATCATGGCACATGTGAAAATGATGACAGACAAACCACAGGCAATCAGGGGACCGATCTGGCTCACTTAATAATGAAAAAGGTTTTGATGATTCTGTAAACCTCCAAGATATATGGCACATTTTGAGGTTTTTATTCCTGACCCTTACCACCAACTCTCTTCCTGCGAGCTACAGCAATCCACTGTTCTCAGTGTGTGAATGCAGCTTCTCTTGCTCACAGACTCATGGGATAGCTCTGTGGTCAGTGCTCCCAGCCAGCAGCAGTCAGCAGAAATGGTTAATGTGGTTGCATTGCTCAGCACTACATTTGAGCAGAGCTTGTTTGTTGTGTTAAGGGTGGCTGCAGTGGCTGCAGTGGTGCTCGTGTTACATGGCATCACTGGCAGCCTCGGTTTGTGTGACTAACTTGTTTTTTACATTCAGCTCAGGACAATAGAGATCATCTGTAGGAGACTGCCCAGTGAGACATGCTTAGTGGAGACAGATGATAATTTAACTAATGTTGAATTTAAAACTAGATCTATTTCTATCTAAATATGTATCTAAGTTTATGTGTGTATATATTGAAGTCAGTTTTACAAGGGGAACAAGAGTTTGGTCTTTTTTTTTTGATACCTCTGATTTTGGTAGATTCTACTTTGCTTGGTCATATTGATCTAAAGGATCCATAGTTGTAGCTGTCCATCTGACATTGAAGCAAGAATATTTGTACAGGCAATTTTACTCAATCTTCCTAAAAAATGGTGAGACACACAAATACGACTAAAATACGCCAATAGATTGTACTGCTTTTCTCTAATACGTGCCTCAGCTTCTGCCAGCATGTCCATGAGAAGCAGAGAAACTTTTATATGAAGTATAGTAGAGAGATGAGGGTGCTGGAATGGAAACTTCATGCTTCAAGTTCCACATGTCACCATTTCAGGGCCTGACCTTTGATCAGTCCAACAAAGGCTGTGCAACCCAATTTTCTGTCCAGTGGCCCTGCTGTTCACCTTCATTAGTTCCTGAAAGACCATTAACACTTTAAAATCTTTGTCTGGAAGATTTTAAGAAACATGTATCATTGTAGGATGGAATAATAATGATAATAAATATCTAGTTCATGCTTTTATATTTGCTTTTGATTTCTTGGTTTCTTCCTAAACCTAAACCTAAACCTAAACCTAAACCTAAACCTAAACCTAAACCTAAACCTAAACCTGAACCTAAACCTAAACCTAAACCTAAACCTAAACCTAAACCAAACCACTTTCGTATTTTTCCCTCTCATCTTTTCCTTTCTCCTCAAGCTGTCTCACTCCCTATCATCCAAAATGCCACTGTCTCTATCGCTCTTAGATGTAAAGCATGCATTCTGCTTTTATTCTACAATTTCTCACATATTCCTGTATAGAATTTACCTGGTAGCTAGATGCATTTGATAATCAGTGTGCAGGATTATGGTTTGCCACAACAAAGTTACTATACATCTGGGGCTGATCAATGTGTTTCTGTCCATTTGTTTGCCAGTGTTGTTTATATAAATTTCTTTGCTTATATCCAAGTACTCTTTTATGTATATCATAGTTTTGCAATTATCTGAAGCAGAATATGGCAGTGGAAGTACCCTTGGAATTCTATTAGAGCACAAAAATTTATTCCCTTGTTGAGTCCTGTGCATGAATAAAAATTCTCTCTTTTAGTGCTCTACTCATAAAAAAATGGAATTGGAAAGAACTGCTCTGTGTTCCCTATTGCAAAGCTGATGTTTCCTGATATTACTCTTTCTATGGCTGTAGTTCTGGCATCCAGAATACAGAAACCCAGGGAAGAGTCTGATAAAATCATGGTTTCTGTCCTCAATGTGTTTTCAAAGAAGCTTTTCTCTTAGTAATTAAATTCCTAATTATTTAACATTTTCTTAACAACTTTAAAACATTTTAGTTGTGAGTGGAAAAATCTATAAATTCCAGGGAACTCTCATAAAGTGGTTTTGCTCATAACCGAACAAAGGACTTGACTGTGTTAAACGATTCACATGAAATTAATGTTATTTGTTCCCTTATAAAGAAGAAGGAGCTAAGATTTTTTTAAAATCTACTTTGTATATTTATTTGTAAACAGTGCTAGAGACTGTATGTCTCCTCTGTGTAATACAAAGGTCTGTAATACAAGCAGATGATATCATATTGATACATACAGATACTATCCATCCTGATGAAAACCATCAAGTAAGTATCTTGGAAGTCTTTACAATGATCTAAGGTATAGAGTGGGTTTTCCAAAAATATCAATAAAGTGCTCTCTGAAATCAAGTTGAAAAATAATTACATTTTTCCAGATACTTGTCTATAAAATCTTTGCCTGCACGCACAAACAAGAGTTTAACCACCCAAATATGATGGTCACCTCTCTGACAATGTAAAATGCATACTGTGCTTCTGGAGAATTTTGTACAGATATATTTGGTTTTGTGTGTAGAAGTGTGAGAAATGGTGCAAGTGGCTCACAGATTCCACTTGCTTTTTTAAGATGGTAGGGAGCAGGCCATTATGTAAAAATAATGACATATTCTCACAAAAATCCAGATGGATGCATTGTTTTGTATATATGGCTATCAGAATATGACAGAAGTCTTGTCCTTTTGTCACCACTGAACTGGTGCATTCACAATGATGCATTCTTTAGTGAAACAGGTTTTAGATGTAAAAGGGACTTGTCTCTTCACTCTCTTTTTCATGCCATGCATCTATCATAGGAAATTTTGCATTAATTTTTACTGTTATGTAACCTTTGTAAATGCCAAGTGTGAGCTGTTGGCTTGCTTATTTGTACATTGAATTGTGGCTGAATTCTGCATATAGTCAGAAAACAATAAATGAAAAGGCCACAAGCACAAGCAGAAACACATTTCTCATTTTCTGATTTTTTTAACAAGAAGTAGCAGAAGAATATTTTTTGATAGTGTAGGAAGAGAAAACTGTGAGCTAAAA
This sequence comes from Promerops cafer, assembly GCA_013398275.1. NCBI lineage: Eukaryota > Metazoa > Chordata > Aves > Passeriformes > Nectariniidae > Promerops > Promerops cafer. The sequence continues at coordinate 1,040,372 of VZSE01006462.1, read as the reverse complement.
GACAAAAAAGTGAATTGTGTAAAATATTACTCCAATGAAAAATTGCTTTCTTTAGATGTACATTTGCTTTGAAATCCATGCTGGGTCTCCTTGTACCTGCTGAACTTAGCTTTAAGCCCTGAAGCTGTGATTTAAAATAATATATATTTGCTCTTTCATCTCTGTGCTCTATTATATCAATTTCCATGAAAACACCTGGAAGGATTCTTCGAGCTCGTCATGAACTCTGACTCTAGAGATTTTCATCTTTAGGTCCTGCTGCGAACCGATACTACACATGCCACAATCATGCCACAATCTGTCTGTGTTTTTTTTCTAATCTTTGCAAAAAAAGGAAACATATATCACAGGAACCAGTACAAACACATTCACCTGGCTAGCAGCCTTCTAGAAATTTGTTTCTTTTTGAGATTGCAATCTGAACTCATTTTTACTTAGAAAACTGATATAAGATGCTGATCTCCAAAGACTTGGAATTTCTAAATCCAGAAACTTTAGGCGTGTTGATCCATCCAAAGTTGAGTACCTAATTTCCAAAAGTATTAAAGCTTTAAAGTATCTTTCACTTTTTCTTCCTGCTTTTCCTTACTTTTGTAATGGTTATCACAGGGGCCTTTTCTGCTGATGCTGGTAACAAGGACCTGAGGCCCCTCTCTTTATCACATGCTCAGATTTTTCCATTTCAAGGCCTTCATTGGCTGAAAACCCACAAAACCCTCAGAGACTCTTTTGTAAGTGAACGAGTATTGATTTCACTCAAATTAGATTAGTCGGTAATCTTCTACTGTTATTTAAGGGGCAAAGATAAAAACATCCTTTAGGTAGTTCTGTGGATTACATTATGATGATTTTGTACAGGGTCCTTAGTAAAACTAAGTCTGGCTGTCATCCTCAGATGGTATACAATTATATTAGCAGGTAAATATTTGCAATATAATCCTGAATTTTAGAAGGGTGCTTAAATGTAATTTCTTTTCCAGAAGTCTTGAGAAATAGAAACATTTTGCAAAATTTCCAATTCATCAGCTGGGTCACTGTCCAACAAAGAACAAAGACTCTTTAAGACTTCAGTGAGGAGCATTGTTTCCATAATTATTATTAATTTTTGTCCTGTAACTTGCAATCTTTTTCTATTTCTCAGATTTTTTATAAAAAGGAATTAAACAAAAAACGTTCCAAATTCAAACTGAGCTGTAGGTTGGCATTATTGGGGCAGTGATACTATCAGCCATATGAGTCATTCAGCTACCAGTAAAGTAAATTCAAGTTGCTAATTTTGCAGAGTGAGAATTGTCTTTTGAACACAAAAGATGCCCTGGCTTTGAGAAGTTTAGGCTCCTAACTGCAATCTTTTGTTAGATATTTTGATGAAACACGTACTGAAATGTGCAGGAAGAATCTGGAGGAGTTTTGAACAATGATGTTCACATCAGCTTTTCTCTGTGTGTGAAGATAAGGCCCCTTGGCATTTCCTCCCTTGTCCTTCATTAAGAGTGTCACCAGCAGGTCAAGGGAGGTGATCCTTCCCCTCTGCTCAGTGCTGCTGAGACACATATGAAGTGCCAGGTCCAGTTCTGGGCTCCCCCATCAAGGAGAAAAAGGGATGGACTGCAGAGCCTCCAGAAAAGGCCCAAAGAGATGATGAGGGGCCTGATGCACTTGTCATATGAGGAGAGGCTGAGAACTGGGATTCAGCCCAGAGAAGAGATGGTTCAGTGGGATTGCATCAATGCCTATCAATAAATACTTGAAGGGAGAATGTAAAAAGGATGGAGACAGGCTCTTTTCAGGGGTGCCTGGTGACAGGACCAGAGGCAATGGGTACATGTGAAAACTCAGGAGTCCCTCTGAATATCAAGAAACACTTTTTCACCGAGACGTTGACCAAGCTCTCACACCAGTTTCCCAGAGAGGTTGTGGAATCTTCATCCCTGAAAGCCATCTGGACATGGTCTTGGGCAACCAGCTGTATGTGGTAGTGCTTTGGACTAAATGACTCCCCAAGGTCCTTTTCAGCCTCAGCCATTCTGTGATTCTATGATCCAGATCCAAAATTTGGACTAGAAGTGGCACTGGGAGCTGAGAATGAAGGACTGTGTCAGAAAGTCAATAAGGCATTTGGTCTCTGCTCTTCAAGGCAGGGGCTGAGCTGGCCTTGCTTCCTTCCCAGGTGGCAGCTGCCACCTCTTGCTGCTGCAAATCCAGCAAGCTTCTACTGTTGCCCATTTTCTGCCCCAACAAACCTCACCCAAGCCATGCTGATCCCCAATGATTCTCAGCTTTCAAAAATATGAAAGGACCCTTAGCATAGTTTAATAATTTCATCAGTTCCTTCATAATTGGCTTCCAAAAAACACTATGCTTAGCTATCTTCCAGGAAACAGAACCTCTCCTTCCCCACTACAGCTATTTCCATGGCTGAGTGTCAGGGAGAGAGCAGGAAAAGATCCTGAGGGCCTTCTCTATTTCCAGATCTATCAAATATAAAAGTGTCCTGTATGGGCAGCCACTGCTGGGTCCATCCTTGACTCACAGGAGGAGCCGACAGTGGCTGTCTGTGTGGGATTTTTCCCAGAGGGTAACAAGCCAGGGCCCAGCTTTTAAATCTGATTCTGTAGATCTGTCTTCTCACACTTCTTGGTCAGAAGTACCAAATGTGAGCACACACACATGCATTGCAATGAATTGTGAAATACCAGTATTATCTGAGCTGATTTTTGGTGGTAATTTTTTTTCTCTAGACCTTCCTAAACCCACAATATTCAACAAGGTAGATATGGCAAATTTGAGGCTGAATTTCTTTTATGGGACTTTAAATTAATGTGGTCCCTACAAAAGGCCATGTGAGTTGGTTACTTAAAACCTTTTTCAGAATGTTTGCTTTAATCCTGGCAAAAGCTTAGACTGTCTTTTATATAGCCTCATAGACAGTGTTTAGTCAAAACTGAGCATAGTGGCATTATGACCATTACCAGAATCTGAGGAGTGGGGTTTGCTAAGTAGTTTAGAGATGTGAGTCCCATTCAGCCACTTGTCACCACCCCCATAGCCACAAAGCTTCAGATCTGCTTGTAGAACTAGCGAGTTTCCAGAGAGTTTTGGGGTAATGCAAAGGATATTGTGATAATACTTTACACAATAATTAAGTACAAACTGAAGAAGAGAAACCTGTCTTTGTTCAGTGAGTGTTCAGATCAATTATGGAGAGTGGCCATCTCTTATTTTTCTATCACATAGTCTTTGTTAGCAGTCCAACTTCCCCATAATGAAGTTTATGAAATGCAAACAGTTTTGTCAAACAGGTAAACACTTTATAGTCTCTATTCCAGAGAAAAAGAGATACCCTAGCCTCTTCAAATGACTTGCAGGGCACTGGAAATGAACTTCTAGTTGAATAATTTTGGTATCTTCAGCTGCACTTTCTGATCTCTGGAGACAGAGTGCCTGGAAAAAGGAAAAAAGCACAGAAGTCTACTGTCGTTGGGACTAACTTAGTATCTTTAGATTGATATTGGGTTAAATAGAAGAGTAAATTCTCATTTTTAGGAACAATTGAGTCAAGCAACATGATACAACCTCTATATACAAATTTAAAAGCTGGGGATCTCTCAGGCTATTCCTGCAAATGGCTGTTAGCAGCTGTAGTAAATGACTTAATTCTGGGAACTGCAAGTTACTGTTTAGTGTCATGAAGCCCAAGCAGCTGCAGAGAGTCACTTTGCCTGGAAGTGAGATGTTTCTTCAGAGAACAGTAGAATAGGGATTTTTTTGCTGTTGCAGTTCTGGAAGCTTCCTGGTACTGTCCTGAGAAGACATCTTGAGCCCCACCTCCATCAGAACATTGCTTGCTAAGAGTAAAAGCCATTTGTTTTCTAGATGTTACTGGCTTGAATTCCTATTAATGGCAGATGCAACAGTCATCTGTGATGTGACATATTTTCCAGATATATCTTTGCTCTGCATACTTATGTTCTTGGAAAGCCTTTATTTTTATATTTTTTTTTAGAAAATAATTATTTAAAACATGAAGTTAACCACTGGGGAAATAGTGAACTTATTTCAAAGCCTTCAGATCTGTTTATCATTTGGGAAAATATGCTCAAACTGAAACACAGCGAATGCTTTAATCACACACAGGTTACTGGCCTCAAAGAATGGTTGAAATTTGCTGGTGAAAGGGGAGGCGAGGTGAGTTCATCCTGAACTTCTTCCTGAACTTCCACTGGTTTATCCTGACTTCTCATTCTGCTAATTTGCTAATAACATCTGTGGCATTACAAGAGTCTTCAGAGATTTACAATGCCCAGACTATTTGTTGTGCTAGTTCAGTAATGTCCCAAGCTGGAAAAAAAAAAAAGAAATCCAGTTCACTTGATGTCCTCCAAGTACAGTAATTGCCTAATGTCTTTTGGATTAGTTCAGCCCATGTAGTGATTAAAAGAACTTATGTGAAGCTCAAAATTGTTTTTCCTTCAGTCTAGCAACCAGAAATCACACTAGTGGGCCTAATTCTTTGCTCTGTTATGTTGTAACCCTGCTGGTTTCAATAGAGCCGTGCTGGTGTCGAAATGATTTAAAGGACCAGCGAGTGAAACACAGCAGTGGAAACATATCAACTATTTAAAAACCTTACAAAATCTGGGAAGTTGATTGGCAGCTTTGTTTGTTTTTTGGGGTTTTTTTTTTTTTTTCAGTCTTTTATTTTAAATGATTTAAAGGACCAGCGAGTGAAACACAGCAGTGGAAACATATCAACTATTTAAAAACCTTACAAAATCTGGGAAGTTGATTGGCAGCTTTGTTTGTTTTTTGGGGTTTTTTTTTTTTTTTCAATCTTTTATTTTGTTTTATTCCAAGTCATGGATGCTCATATTTTGGGAGTTGCCATAAAAGTTAACAAAAACTCAGGTCTGGACTTTTTTTCCCCTTGGGCATCTGCTTATCTTCCTTTCAGTTCATGATTGTTCTTTCCTCTGAGGGTATTCTTTGGTGCTTTGTTCAGCACAAGGAGGCTCCTGCCATTTCCTTTGGGCAATGTGTACTTGTCTGGATGCTACAAATGAGCAAAGAGAGTAATTTTCCTATTTTTATTTCACTTTGTGTTGACTGTTTTAATTTGAATGTTTTTCCATATATTGTTTTTTGTCTTCTCACACCCTAGCAAGATATTATCATATATGATAGAACAATCTGTTATGAAATATTTAGGGCTTGCCAGCAATTTTTATTTGACACTTTAATAACGTCTTTAAGAGAGAAGTGGGAATTACAAAGAACAAAGAATCTCCAGATGTCCTAAAAATGTATGATGTAGGATTTGCAGAATATTTCTCTACTTGAGAGATCACTAATTTTCATTTGAAACAGCACAGTCCTTCGTTAACTTTTCCTGAGTTAATATGAATACAATTTCATTTACAGATTGTCTCTTAGATTAACCCTGTATCCTGGATGTGTCTGGTTTATGACTGAAAGTGCACTCCTTGCTACTTCTTCTATTCTCTGTGGGTTTGCAAACCTACTTTAATAAAACTGCAACATATAAATACAATTCTTGCAGTTCACCTTGTCTTCAGACAAGAAAAAGAATGTCAAGAAATTAACTATGAGGTTTTGGCATGTGTCTTCTGAATGGCAAGCTAGCTCTCAGCTTCAGTGTTTTGTGCTGTTTGAATTGTGCTGTACAGAGTCACATACTTTAAATTCTCCCATGCAAGACTTGTAGGAAATAGAAATGTGAAGTTCCTGTGGCGAATTTTTTTGATTATTTTTTTTTCTGGGTGTTGAGCTGAGCCTAAAATAGAAAAATTCCTTCTCTACTCTGGTTTTCATCCTTAGTTTCTTGTCATTTTTATCTATTTCTTTTTAAATCACCAGTAAGATATATATGAATCTATTGGGTTCCTCACCATTATATCTTCTCAGGGTCGTACAAACCCAATCAGTAGAAGGACCATGCTTGACCAGATACTGTAGAGAATAGAGGAATAGCAATAAACTGACTATTTCAAGGAAGCAATTTATAATTCCAACATTTTGTTAAAACACATTAATGTAAGCATTGCTTGTCACCAACCCTTTGGAGGGGTGATGGCTGTTCTGGATGATTCTTGTCAGTGGAGTTCCACTGCTGGATTTATAGGATAATCAGAAAAAATGAAGAGAGGTAACAGATTTTTTCTCTTATGCCTTCTCAAAAGCTTTTCAAGAGAGCTTTATCTTACTTTCTTTTGCTGAACCCCTGCAACTTCTTTTCCTCACTTACATTTTGATTGTTGGTAAATCTGTTACTCACAATCAGTTCACATCTTTATCTATTTTAATGTCAAATACATTCTTTCATTTATAGGAAAACAATCCTGTAACTCATCAAGTTAAACTCCTTAACAGCAGAAGGATTTCTAAGGTGTATTTTACTTAATTTTTAAAAGATGTATGTGAACTTAAACCTTCTAATGATATTTGTGATAGCTTATTGTATTTCTGAACTATGTTCTGTAGAGACATGCTTTATAAATAGTTTCTGTCATAATTTTTATCTTAATTATGTAGCTGTGATTTGACAATGAGGCACAAGGCTTTGTCTACTGCAATCACATATTATGGCAGTCACAACAGTTTAAATTTCTGTTGATCTGATTAATGATATTATAATTTTCTAGTTAACCCATAAGCTTATGGTCATTCATCTTCACTGTTGCTTTAAAGTGTTTTAAATAACAAGAATGCAGCCAGGAGCCCAACACTCGCTGTTATAAACCAGTATGCTGTTAGGAGGAAAAATTTTAAGCTGCTTTCTGGATGCTGCCCATCCCCAGTGCTTTTTCCAGTGCTGCCTCCAACATTGTGCTCAGCTCTGGTGAGTTGGGTAACCCTTGGCATAGGCAAATAGTTCACGTATGTACTGTCAAGAGCTTAGTTCTATCAACCTAGAACCAAACTCCTTGCCTTCCTGGAAAAAAAAAAGAAGGGGAAATTTCAGAATGGAGCAGTTTACTCAGATGAAATCAGTACGAGCCAGGATAACTTCTTCCTTGGAAAACTGCTGTTGTTCTTAAAAAATTAAGGAAGTAGTCTGCCTTTTGCTGAAAATGCCAATTTAATCTATATTTAGGAGAGAGAGTAGTTAATTTGTAACTCATAGGAGCTTACTGAGTTTAATAGAAATTGTTTGGTTTGCATCTAAATATCTCTGCTCACAGCTGGCTGTGTACAAATAGTTTTCCTTGTTAGTGTTGTGTGTTTTACATCTATAGAAATGTCTTGCAACCTGAAGGACCCCGCTGTGCTTATGAATACTCGGATTCATTGCTGGCATGAATTGTCTCTTCAGAGTAAAGCAGGAGGTGAGTCTAACCAAAGTCAAAGGGATAAGTCTAGAATTATCACACACAAGAAAAGAATGGTTTTTTTCCTTTCCTCATAGAAATAGAATTTCACTTTTATGTTTGTTAAAAACCACTTTGGTGTACTGTTCTTCATGGGACTTGGTGTGAATCAATTTTATTTGTGGCTCTGTGCTGATTAGAATGAAAGTCTCTGTGGGAAAGGGAAAGTGCAGTTACAAAAGGCAGCCACAAGCCTTCTAGAAGCTACACTCTTGCTTAACTAATAATTAGTGGTAATTTCATGAGTTAGTGAGTGGGGCTGGTAAGGTGTGGGTTATGTGGGTGGTATAATGATATCTTCTGGGCTTGTAAGGCATAACTTCTGTCTGCTCTTTCACTTTTTATGAGGGATACAACTCTATTGAAGATAATTCTGTAGGGTTGTTTTAATATCCAGATGGAGCCCATGACCAAGAAATGCTATGTAAGTTTAAAGTAGGAACAGCTGTAAAGAAACATCAGGAAAGAGAGTACAAGCTTGTTAAAATCTTGGGTGGATGAGGGGCCTACAGCCTGGAGATATGGGAATCCGAAGGTGGACATGGTGAAGGGTAGTGTGAGGAGGGTGAAGAAACCCCAGGAAAGATGGGAAAGTATGGGGCTGTTTAGGCTGCAATGTATTTTAGAGGTGAAAGAGATGCATAATAGTGTTTTTGAGCAGCTAACAACTTCTGAAAGAAGCCTAATGTTTCAATGAAACCAGGATTCCTCTTGAATTCCACAAACTTGGAAGAGAAGTGTTATGGACAGTCTCCCTGCTTTAGGAAGGAGGAAGGTTAAATATACTGAAAGAGGAGACCAAAACAAACCTTATTGTTTCCTAGGAAAAACCTTACTTCCTCAGATGTGAGGTCTCCTATGTTTTCCAGTATGGTAACATGGCTTCTGTGCTGTAGGGCTTCCATATCCTAAACCTGTAGTTTAGAGAAGTCAGTAATGTCCTTAGCTGAGATGACCATGATCATCACAAAAACGGTGTTCTGTCCTTCTGTCCATTCATATGGGAAGTGCTGTCAGTCTTGTAAAATTCCCAAGTACAAAATACAGATCCTCCCAGGTAAAAAAGGCCATTAATCCGGCAGTAATGGAAACTTCTGAAAACATTGGTTTGAAAAACACTGTTCTACCTCTTCAAAAGAATTTAAGAACAATTTAAATAATTAATAGCTTCTAAAAGATATTTCCTATGGTTTTCAGATATTCCTTCCCCTTTGGCCCTTATTTATTACTCTTGTGTGGACATAGTTTTTATTCCTTTGAATGTGTATATATAACTTTACTGCCCTACTTGCAGCCTTTAGGCTATTACAGATATTGTAAGGGTTTACCATTTTTCACAAAGCAAATACTGCCTCCAGGGTGCTTAGTATAACCTTATTAATCATTAGATGGGTAGAAGGTTGAAATATTGGTGCTGCTTGAAACAAATATTCTAATAGGAGACAGTGGTCTCTGGAAGAAGGCAAGCAGGCCAGAAATATCCTCTGTAGTTCTTGGTTAGTGTCTTTGATCATGCACTCTTCTGGGAGGATCTTTTTCTTTTGAGATGAGAAAGGAAACCCTTTCAGAGTGGTACAGCTATGGCAGCAGTGTCCCAGCTATTCTGCTCCTGCTTCTGCAAAGGCCTATTCCTGATGGATACTGGCCCCCAGGACCCTTAGTAACTAGCAGAGGTGGACCTGAACAAAAATTCCAAACACAGTGTCTTAGTTTCAAGGAAACTCCACTGTACTGGGTTTTTAAAGTCTAGGTCTTCATATTGTTGTTAAACTTCCTCGTTATCAGCCTGCAGTGGTCCAGGTAGAAGTAACTGAAGGCCTAATTTAGCAATTTAATAAAATATATGTATGTCCATGCTAATGACTGTCTCTCTTTGCTACTCATTGATAATTGATATGCTTTTTCTTGGAGTAATGAGTGTTTAGGTGATTGAGTGTCTGAGAGGGTGTCCTTCACAGTATCACTATTCATAGTGAGCATTTCAAAATCAAGAGAAGGAAATTATGTACCTGACGTAACAAATTTTTTTTTAAGTCTTCAGAAATCCCAGAAAATGTTTTCTGCAGTAGAACTGCACAAGTATTCTGGGGTCTTCTGAGGAAGCCTGGGGCATCAACACACATGTTCAAAGTCTGCAAATCAATCTGTGTGTTGGGCCAGTGTAGCCCAAAAATTGCTTTTGCCAAACTTCAGGCCTTTTATTAAAGGGTGTTTTTCTTTGAAGCTATTAATGTTATATGAGGAGATTTCTGTATCTCACAACAATCAGTGGAGCTCTACAAGCTCACTTGAAGAATGATGACAGTGACGTTCCATTTGTACAAAAACTGGGGACAGGAAAAGCACGTGCTCTTTTGCAGAACTCTAATGCACTCTGCATAACATGACCTATTTCATGTAAATAGATATAAGAGGAAAATGAGGATGAGGGGAAGTCCCCAATGGAGACGAATGGGAACTTTAGTTTTGTGAGGAAAGATCCTGAGTAAATTTCTTGCAATATGTTCAGTGACAAAAAGAAAATGAGAGGGAAAACCAAAGAGAGAATTCAAGATTTTTGTTCTCCATGAAACCTTGAGTATTAAAAGCAAAACTACAAAGCTTTTAATGAAAAAGTTCAGAGTTTAGATGTGAGGCATTTATCACAGAAGAAGAAATCATATTTTTGCATGAGACATTGCATCTGGCTTAAAATCGTTATGAATGATGGGGACAAACCACTTGATTCATTAGGTACATAATTCACTTAGAAAACCATCCTGTTCCTGTGTTGCTGACATCCATGAAAACATTGTCTTTCATGTCAGCAGACCTGGACTGAACTGTAAACCACAGAAATAATCTATTTATTAAGGAAATGTTAAATCTTCAAAACACTGAAAAGCTACGTGATAGACTGAGTGCCCTTGTTTCCCACTGGTTTACAGAATTAGGAAAAGCTGCCTTTTATTTCACTCCTCAGTTTAGGAATTGTTGATACTATTCGTTCTTGCTTATCAGTGGAAATTTTTTTCCTCAAATGCTTTTGTGCTTTGTCTCACCACTCCTCAAGCACTGGAGGATTTCTGCACAAACTGGGGACAAGACTAGAAGGGATGTGCAGAGACATTGTATTTGGAGCTCCTGAGAGCTAAATTTACATATGGAAAAAAAAAAAAAAAAAAATAAAGCTTTTGGAAGACGCCCTATTGTGCCATTTTCTAAATCAGGGCTGCAATTCCCTCTGCTGCTGCAGCATTATGTTTTACAATGACCCTCATAAACTTACCCAGCTTCATCCTAGCAGTACTCTGGGTTTGCTCCTGCCAATGTGGTTGCAGAATCTGCCCGCTGTGCTGGCTGGGGAATCTCTGCTGGCCTGCAGCTTGTCCTGTTTTTACATTCACCCATAATCTGCTTCTGTCTGGTTGAATAGTTGTCTTTATGTCTGTCCTCATAAGAATGTACACTTCAGGCAGCACGAATAGTCCCTCAAAAGTTTGTCTCTGCTCACCTAAACAAGCTAAAATAATTTAGTTCTTTTCTTGTAAACAGAACTGTATCAGTACTCTAGATAAAGCCTCACCACTGTTATGCACAACAGCCTTAATGCTTCCATATCTTATCTAAAAGTATCTGTTTAGAATAATTCTAAGGACTACGTTAGCATTTTTATGAGCACATTGCTTCAGTGATGCTATTCTCCTTAAAAGGGAACTTCAGCCTTCATTGTAGCCAGGGATGATACACTTCTAACAGAATTGAGGTTTCAGCCACTGCCTTTACATTAATTTCCATGGTACTGTCATCTTACAGCTTCTGTTACATGTTTTGGCATTACTTAATAGAGCACTTATGTGCTCTTTAATTCAGGAACCGCCTTTTTGTTGAGTCCTTTCAGTACTGCTGTAGCACTGAACAAGCCCCCAAATAGTTCAGGAAGTAAACATGGAAAGAGTAACACAGCCCTTTGCTGCTGTTGTTTTTTCAGCAGTGTCAGAAACAGAGGACTGGTCTTTGCTAGAATTCAGAAAGCAAAAGAAAGAACTCCACAATTTATATATTCTGGAACCTAAACACCACCTGAACTTGCTTTAAAACACATAAAAATGCTGCTTAGTGAGGGTGAGAAGTCAATTTTCAGAATAAGGAAAAAAATGTCAGAGACCACAGCTAAGTAAATACATGGAAAGAAAGACTAGACACTAAAGGAATGGACATAAAAATGTGGAGGTACCTCAAAGGAAACCATAATCAATGAACACAAAGGGAGACATTGCTGGAAAAACTTTGCAGTTCCACGAAATCTTAATAAGCCAAGCCACAAGTCTATAGTTGTAGGAGCTGCTAATTTCACAGCTGCGAAAGACATGGCCCTTGAACATATGCCAACAAAGTACAAAAGTCAAGTGTGTCTCTAATAATATTGTTTTTTAAAGAGCAATTCTTTACTCACTGTGAAATGGTACAAGGGAGAAATGACTTATCTATTTAGGCTTTGGGCATTCGGAGCACACTGGCAGAATGTGCTTTGTAACTCCTGCTGCATAGTGTTATTTTACTAATGAAGTGAATCACAATGACACTTTTTGATTTATTGCTTCAGCCAGTTTAGGATGCATAATGGTTCAAAAAACTTTAAATGAAACAGGCTACAGGCCATGGAAGAACCATACCTACCTGCTGTGTGCTTATTCAGGACACCGTTTCAGTAGGTCCTACTATGACACAGGAGAAGGTTTCTCACTTATATTTTCTTACCAGTTGGGGATACATAGAATTTTAATTAGTTCTTCACTTTTTTGATTAGAAAACTACTCCAGTTCATAGAAGACATATTGCATATGTCTGTAGTAGCAGCTGAGGTCAGCGTTGAGGTCAGCTTCTAACTCACCCTTGCACTGAAACATTTAAACCCTTAAAGATGCACTAATAACAATTCCACCATGACTCTTTCCTGACTTCTGTTCCTTCTGCACTCTGTATTTGCTGCCTATTCTCCATAAAAGAGTAAGAAACTTGAAGATTGGTTCTTAAAAGAGCTTATCAAGCTGATACAAATAGCCTCTAAAAGGTTGATGGAGGCTTCCTGCTAAGATGCTCTCAGTGAAAGTGTCTCACCAGTTGATGGTGACTGGTCAAGGTAGAACCTCAGTGTCTGTGGAAACTTAACTTGAATCACTTAGTCAAAAGTCTGTGTCTTGCAGTAATGCTTTGCAGCCATTGTGGCATTTTTTGGATGCACAGTAATGCTAAATATTATAGGTTCAGTCTGTATTAATTCATTTCTAAGCAGAGATGAAACAAAAGTCATCAGTTTTCAGGAGGTGATCACTTTAACCTTAAAGTGATCACTGTAATTTGAAGAGCAGAGTCTGAAAATTGTGAAAATAAATGCTGCATTACAAATGGCTTTAAGTATATCAAAGTCAGTTTTGCTGTTCAACAAAAGCAACATGCACAGGCTCTTTCATCGTCTGACTGCTTAAAAAGGCCATGCTCTGTGGCTGAAAACTAGTAACATATTGAAGCTCTTGAAGCTGATGATATGAGGCAAACCAATTATGTCTGGAAACAATACCTAACTATTGTCAGTTAATATTATCTCCTGCTACACTTCAATGACTGAATCCCAAGCTGACTCAGAATATATAGCAAGGCCATCTTTGTAGAATTTCTCATTTCTGTTGGAGAAAACACAATGGTCTTAAGATACACTCACCCTCTGTCTGAACTACTTGCCATCAGAGTTTGCTGTTTGAGAATTTTGAGGGGATGTTGGTTGTGTGTATGGCACATTGCTTTGAGGGTTGCCCTCCTCTTGTGCTGTGCTGCTCTTTGAGGAAGCAATGTGACTCCAGGGCAGGCCCCTTTGGCGTCTCCCTGGAGCAGCTGGTGACAGCAGCATCACCTCTGTGGAGGTGCCTGGGTTTTCACTAAGCTTGCAGAAGGGTCTCTGGCCATTGCTGCATCAGTGGCAACTGCAGTGACAGCAGCATCTCTGAATGCTCTGGTGGTTTGCAAAACAAATAGGAGCTTTTGAATCTGAGGACAGATATTGTATGTTTGGAGGATGTATATGTAGATGTGGTCCAGAGGGGGAGAGTGGAATCACAGCAGGTATAGAAATATGATCAGACCTGTTTCAGATCTCTAACCAGTCTTTGTATTTCTGAGCTCCTGAAGTTTTGAGTCAATCATTCTGGTTTTGATCAGGGTCAGCTTAACTAGTTTCTTTATAGAGCACATATGGACCTGTCACTGGACTATTTAACTGACACATTTACTGTAATCACTTATCTGGCATGCAGCCATTAGCATATAAAACACTAAGTCTGCAAAGTTAACTTTAATAACAATATATTAAAAATGTTCAGCAGACTTCCCCACCTTTTTCCAGAAAAGCAGTCTGGGGGGTATCACATTTGCTCATAATTGGGCACAACGAATGAACAACAGCCGTCTAAAGACACTCTGTAACCTGCTGGAGAGGAATGTTTCTCTCTTTATTGATGGGGCACCTATTTAGCTCTTGTTATTTCACGGAATGGTGAATTGGACTGGCCAAACTTCACACCCACATCAGTTTAATTTCTGTGTACGCCACATGTGACCGATCACAACTAAAACACAATCACATTCCTTGTTCCAAGGCTCATGCTGGCACAAAGCTTTTGCAGTTTTGTGAAGGCTTAACTTAAAGATATGCTGTTTGCCTTCCAGATGCATTACCTGAATACTTCCAGTATTCAGTGTGTTTGGCAACCTCCAGAGGTGCAATGCTGCCTTTTTCCTGTGGTGTTTAATGGCTGCTGGAGAGGTCTCCTCCAGTCGTTGTTATCATTGCTATACAGGTTCCCCACATTTCTGCAGAACTGCCATTACTTAGCACAGCAGAGAGATGCTCAATATTTCCATTTCTTTCTTATACACCCAAGTAATCACAAGCTCTGTGTGGAGCAAGAATACAAAGTACTGTACGTATAGTTGAATTGCACATGGAATGCAGCTCAACTGTACATCATCAAATTTTTGATTTTAAAAGTTTCCAGTAGTACCAAATTGTGCTTAAGGTTCAGTAATGTAGGTAATTTAAAAAAGCTTTTACAAGCACTTATTTTGGCAAGACTCTATGTGCAGAAACTAATAATAAAATTTCAGTGGCCTTAATCAACCCGATATATGATGTAATGGTGAAAAATAGCTTGGGAGAAATGTTCCTAAAGAAATTAATTATCAGGCAAATTTTCTTGAAATAAAACAAAACTGATGTCAGAGAAATGTCAAACCTTTCTTTAAAGTGTGCTGAAACAAACTCATTTCAAACTGCAATCTTGTGCTCATTTCTCAAATGTTTTCCTAACTGGAGAAAGATTAGGCATAAAAGAAAAACTTACTAGTGATTTATTTTAGTCTTGAATACTTGTTCAGAAAAAAATATTGTATCCTTTTTGCAGTACTACTTGGCAGCCACTTAATTAGTCTCTGATTGAAGATCTGCTACAAGGGGTAATCATTCAAATGCAGTAGTACCTATTTTTGTATGAGCTGTTTCTGCATTTCTTCGATGCTTTGATGAGCAGTGGAACTGTTGACATTTAAAGTGTCCTTGTTGCCATCAGGTCTAGTATAAGCAGAAATAAAACTCTTTCACACTTGGACCTGTCATTTCTTGTTCCCTACAAATTCAGACAGTCTGTAGGCTACATTTTTGAGGCTTTCTTTGTAAACATAACAGCTATACACTGGCTTGTTGAAAACAAGCACCCTTCTCCCTGTAAAGTAAAACAAAATGCAGTTAGCTGAAACTCTGGAGAACACTTAGATGCCTGAGAGTTAAATTTGCATGTAAGTAAAAAGCTTTCTGACAAAAGATTGTTTATTTCAAGTAGTGATTGTTTCTAATGCCTGGATGGTCTTACATTTTAAAGATAAGCATGAAATCATGCTGCAGAACAATCTGTAGTGATCTGAGGTCCCATCACGTGGCATTGAAAGAAGTTATCTGATATGTGAAAAAAGCCTAACTAAATTAAATTGGACAGGCCCATTTTGTAATTAAGCTCCGTGGGGACAAAATAGGACAAGATGGTAAGATGCTGCCAAAAAGAGGCACTACTGGGTTTCCATAAATAACCCCTGGCAAAATTAGAATTTGGCAAAAAACATACCCAACTAAAAGATATGTCTGTGAAGAATATTCATTCTCTGGCAATATGAAATTTCAAATTTCATATGAACCTGGTAAAGTCTGGTAGATGTGTGTGTGTGTTCTTTTGACCATTTAATCAAAGGTCAGTGAAGCTAAGAGCAGCTCTAGGTGATGTCTGTGTCACTCTGATGACAAAGTCTTGTTCAGGCTCAGGGTGCAGCCAAGGGAAGGGCTGTAGCTACTGCTCAGACAAAACCCAGTGGGTAAAACACTGAGGCTGTGAGCACAGATGGCTCGGACCCTGTTTTGCCACCTGTATTCCCAATTTGGGGGAAAAGTTATTGAAGGCACACCGTGTTTGCAACGTGAGCAGGAAAAGGTATTTAGCAGAAAAAATGAGGGGGAAACAAAAATCTGAGAAGGTCCAGAGATATTTCCCGTTGACCTCAGTGAACAGTAACATTGAGAAAGTGGTTAAGCCTTGTCAGAGATATTGAAAATGCAGGCCAAGTTGATCCAAATCCATCATATTAACCTATAAAAACCCCTGTTCTCTTGGAGCAAGTGTGCATAGCTTTGTTTTGTTAGCTGAAAAAATGTGTGTCTCAGTTCTGAACTATTTTGCTCCATTGGCCTCAACTAATCTTGCCATGCTAAATTGCACACATCAAATGATTTTTGTGAATTTTAGTGTGCCTGAGGTGGCAGACACTGAAAATAGGGTTGGAATTCACAGGCAAGTTTGCAGTCATGTGTGAATAAAACAGCTAAATCTAGGGGAAAAAAAAGGTAAAATTAAAACACCAATTTACTATCCATTAAATCATTTTCTGACCATTACCCCATCTTATAACATTTCAAAATAGCAACACTGAGATTTGATCTATCAACTGTTATTGACTGTCAGTTTGAATGAAAGCAATCAAACTCTAAAGCTGTGAAACTGAACAACTCAGCACAGAACAGGGCTGGCAGCACTGCCCTAACATGGCTGTATTATTTCTGAAGGAGGATGGATAGTTGGAATGGGTATCTCTGCACGGCATGGTTTTTAGCC
The DNA here is from genome assembly GCA_013398275.1 of Promerops cafer. Lineage (NCBI taxonomy): Eukaryota > Metazoa > Chordata > Aves > Passeriformes > Nectariniidae > Promerops > Promerops cafer. Next base: position 1,023,796 of record VZSE01006462.1, on the reverse strand, counting down.
AGGAAAATAACCTTTGCTCAGAAATTACAGTAACTCTGGTTTGAGCAAGAGGGGCAAAAAAGAAAAATAGTTCATTAAATAGATGCTTATTTTTTTTGAAGAATACAAGTTTTTACTTCAGCTTCTTCTTCAGCGTGCCAAGAGGCTTATTTCAAAGAGTGGGAGATCAGTACAGAAAATACACAATGTGTGTGAACACAGCAGGTCCCTCCAGCATTTTGTGCAGTGCTCAAAATACAAAGAAAACACAAAGTAATGAAGAAACAGGGTCTGACTGTCCAGCTTGTCATTCCTGAATTTAAAACAATGACCTGGGGCAAAAGATGAGCAAAGAAGGTCAGCTGGGGGGTTGGAGGGAACAGAAGGACTGGTGGTTTTGGAGATATCTCCCTTTCCCCAAAGCAGCTGAATAAATTCCGATGTGCCTCTGACCGAGCAGCAGGGATTTGAGTGGAGTCTCTGAGTGTTGCTGAAGCAGTGCTGGCTTTTTGAGCCAACAAAATGCTCATTAGCTTGTTCACGTTTGTGAGAGGGGAGCTGAGCTGGCCTGGTCAGCTGGAGAGGATGGGAGAGTGGAAGGGAGGAGGGGGAGGGACACTGGGGTCTTCTGCAAAGGGGTGTCCGGGGGAAGGGATGAAGGCGCTGAGTCAGCACTATTGGCTCAGTCTCCCACTCCATAAAGGTGACACCATATTCCAGACAAACTGGAATTTGGCCAACACGTCCTTCCTTACAGATGCTGTTCTAGAAAAAACAGAACTTGAAAATTTCTATCATACTTTTTTTTTTTTGCAACTATGGCAAGTGCTGACAGAGCAGAGGAGCAATTTTTCTAACGCTGAAATCCTTTTGGCAGAGTACAGTGTGGACAGTATGCCTATTCTTAGAAATTATTGCCCTACTAATCATTGCTAAGTACTTTAAAACAATGTATTATGTGCTAAATACAGGCTCAGCGGTGCCCAGAAAGGGAGCAATATACAGATTGTACCTGGAGTTTACAGTCTAAAAAGTATTGTTGCTAGAGGCAAAGCAAATGGAAAGATGAAAGGATTGCAGGCTTCACTCCATAATATCAAATTACTGCAGCTCCAAGCAGCATTGCAGCCCACTGAAACTGGTGAGAGTCTTTCTGCTCGATCCATTTTCCTGGGATGGGACCCAGGGAATGGCTGAAGGGATGGAAGCTTCTGAGGCTACTGCTCACCTGGGTGGCCACTTGCCTCCTCGCTTGGCTCCTTGCTTCTCATAGCTCCAGCTCTGCCACAGTGGTGCAGAGAACCAGGCCAGCTCTGCCCGGTGCTGGTGAGGGTTTGGGAATTTTGCTGTCTAGGGAAAGAATGTTGTTATGTCTAATGTTTAATGCAGCGCTGGCACCGGGAGCCTGCAGGCAGATTTGTTTACTTGACAGGCTCTGCTAGCTTGACTTTCTAAGGGTAAAAACCCACATTCCTATGTGGAAAGACTTCCATAGGAACAGATCAACTGGTTGCATCAGTCCGTGGCTGCTCAGAGCCAGCAGGGCCACTCAGGTGTGCCTGATTGGGTTCTCTGCTTCAGCTTAACAACAGCACAGCACATAACAGCTAGTTTTGATCTCTTCCTGCAAGAGCCTTCCAAGGGCACATTTTTCTGCATTAGGGCTGGTTTCTGTCTTTCAGAACTCTATTTCTGAGGTTTGAACCTTCAGGGAATCAAAAATGCAGGAACCTTCATGATTAGCTTTCATATTATTTTTATATTACATGAAAACAAGTTCTTGTTTCTTCCTGTGGTATGATAATGGTTAAATTATGTCTTAAAGCGAAGAAATGTTTACAGAGATTGTTGATGACACAGATGGTTTCTAGGACAAACCATTGTTTTAAGAGCAGCATGTGCTTGTTCAGTAGACACCCTCAATGCCATCAAACATAACTAACAACAGTGACCAAAAAAGGTATTTGTCTTGAATTTGAGAAAGCATAAATATTTAAATCAAAGCAAAAATATAGCTGCTGCCTCAAAAAGCCAGTGGAAAAATAGCAAGAGCCATCATATCTGGAATTGGGACTTTATAAAACATCTTTAATGCAATAAATATCCATTCTATTTGTTGAAATGAAGTACATGTGCTATGTCTGTACTAAGCCCAGCAAGGACAGCTGCTATTAATGGTTATTTCCATGTAATAAAATTGGGTGCAGCTCTGTATATTTTTAGATATGTAAAAATATTTTGCATATAAACACATACACAAAGATTAACACATACAGACATAATTCTGTGAAAAACATAATTTGTTTTATATGGTATTTGTTTGCTCTACACTAAATATTTTCAGTTGTATTTGTGCTCTCTATGCTTAAATGAAAAAAAATTATATTGAAGACTTTTAACAGCTGGTCTCAGATTTATCTCCTGAAATTTCCTGAAGCATTTAAAATTGCAACTGTAATCTCATGATTCCTATGCTAAATTTATTTTGGACCACAAGCTAATGGAAATGAAGTTAATTTAAGTCAAAGATTGTGAAGATTTTGTCATATCTAAACAATATAAAGGGACTGAAGTCTTAAGAATTTAGTCTGAGACAGCATGTAACTATTTGTTCCTATTATGTTATTGGCACCCATCTCATTAAAAGCAAATTATTTTTTTAGTTTGTTTAAGAATTTCAAGCTGCTAAATCTTTCAAAATGAAACCTGCTACTAACGACTTGTCCCAGAAAGTCAACAAAGTGAAATAAACTTTGTAGTTTTTCGTATCTGATACTACTGGAGATCAGACATCTAATGTGATTCATGCACAAAGTACAGTGGATGCTGAAGTCCCAGATTCCTTATAAAATAATTAAACTTCAGTATGCCTTTGAGAAGATGTTCAACTCCCATCTATCATTTGACTTTTATTCCTTCCTTTCAAGAATAAAATTAGCAACTTTGCTGTTTGCTTATCTTCTTTAAGTGACCTGACTCAAAAGTGCTGCTGTTTTCTGCTTTTTCACAAGACTCAATCTCTAAGCTTTTCCTGTCCCTTTTATTGATTAGCTATCAGATTTATTGCAAAGTTGTGTCTGTCCCATGTTTTTGTGGTGTTTTCTGTTAGGTGAGTTTTGCTGTGGGGGAGCAAGCTGTGCAGAAAAACACAGCTCAAGAGACAGATGAAGCAGTGATTGGGTTCATTAGATCCTCTGGGGCATGGGGACTCTCAAACAGTAAGTGCTCCAGTTTTTTTTTAACAGGGTAATATTTGCTTTAGATCTTTTTTTTTTGCTTAGATTTAAATCAGAGATTTCCCTTTCTGTAAGTGGTCAAAGGTGCATGTTCAATTCAAAAGAAAAATCTTTTGATTTCAAGGAATCCTGAGTTAACTTTAATAATGCATATAGTGAGAATTTGCTAATATTTTTTTCCCCCAAAGATGTGAACATTTTTACCAAGATAAAAAGCTAGTACTCTAATAAGCTTTGATGTCAAAACCACCTATTTTTGGTGTAGTTATGTCCTACTGAACTTCATCCTCATGAAATCCAGAGTAAAATTAAACCCATTTTTGGATGGAGGTACAGAAGAATACCATGTTGAAACTGCTGAGAAATTTAGGTAGGAAAATTGAGTTATAGCAGGCTGGAATTTGGACATTTGTTTAGACTAGCATTTTTGCTTATCACAGGTACCACTCACATCCTAGTTCCTTTACTTTGTGGTTAACTTCTTGGGTTGAGCTTTTGACCTAGAAATCATAATTCCACTGCTTTTAATGGTCTGCATCTCAACACTTGAAGTTCGAGGTACATAACTCGCAGTACTGATAAGCAGATGGCAAAAACATTGTTTGAATACTATTGGTTATCTCATAGCAAATTTCCATTTAGAGTCGCACAGTGCCGTTGTCCATTCTCATTTCGTTTTTGAGCCAGGTCAAACTCACACAAAACTGAATGCAGGGTAATGCATGGGTTTAACAATAATAAGGCAGCATTTGTGAAAAAGGCATAAAATTCAAAAGCTAAGGTCCCAGCTGAAGGTAATTTTTTTTCTTTAAAAAGCTTGTATTCCTGATATGTTTTATGGCTGACATATTGAGTTTTTTCAGGCTCCAATGTCCAAATCAGTAGCTGGAAAGGAGACTGAGTCCATACCAGGAAGTGATGCTAAGAGGGTGGGTGTGCCTGCTTACAAAGCCACAGATGCCTTGAGGTAATAAGGAAGGACTGGAAATTGTACAGACATACAACAATTCATTTTTGTTCCTTAGTGTTTATTACAGAAATGTTCAAGCTGGAGACTTGGCACACTCCATGTTAACGATATAAAAACTTCCACTATTGTTTTACAACAATAAATACCTGATAGTAAAACCACATATTTTACCAAGAGATTCCATGCAGTATGACCCCATGCACTGCAATATTTCTTGAGACAAGTGTCCCACACAACATCCTGGCAGTTGCTGCAACAGTCGTTCATCTCCATGAAAAACATCCAGAAACTCATCCAGGTGAGTGAAAGTGAGAAACCTCCTGATTTTTTAGAAAAGCTCTACCATATGGCTCATTTTGATTTAAGAAACAAAAATAGAAGCCATGGTTCCTCTCATTTTATTAATAATCTGGTTTCTGGCACTATAATAAACATTAGTTATACCATTCTAGGTCAGCAAAATTGATTTCTTTCTTCTGGACATATTCTGACGGACTTGACATCTCAGTTGTAGGACAGAAGACATTATTTAACATCTCTCAGAGAATGTAGTAAATGTGGGCAGAAAAGAGGGAAGAGGTGGAAAAGAGAAAGGGAGGGTAAACAAACTATTTTACTAAATACTTTTCAAAAGGTTCTGTGATGCAGATGTGGGTTAAATTGAAACTGGTCTTCATTTTAGCATGTGGTTGAGGTTGAAAGTGGATTTTCATACATGGTGCTGTGTTTCTCTCTGTCATCATATTAGTATTTATTGATTTTAATTTACTTCTCCTTTTCAGAGCTAGTGGAGCTTTCCAGAGTTTTCCCTTGCCTGATTGCCTATTTATGCATGACCTGCTTCTCCCTTTTGTTTTACAATGACCTCTTAGAAAAGAATGAATAAATGCAGCTCTGCAGATATTTTCTTATTTTCCTTCTAGAAACAAATATGTCCAAAAGCTTGGTAAAGTAGTCCAAGGATAAATCACCGTGTTTGACAGGACTTTGCAGCAGTAGCTGCCTTCTAATGGCCAGCTTGATAGAACCATTAACAGGCAAATCCCATGTACTACCAAGGATTCAGGAAAACATTTTCATCAGAAATGGTGCAGACTGCATTTTAATGCAAAATATCTTTGTCTTTAATGAAACAGGGACAATATTGCAATTGTGTTCCAATTTCTAATAAAATATTTTCTTGAGTATCAAAACCAGAGATACATTTGTAGGTATTTGTACTAAGCAGCTTCTTGCAGCATAACAGAGTTGCCACAAACAACATCAAACTCAGTATATCCAGGGAACCTGTGTCAAGAAAATAATAACTCCATTCCAAAATAGCAGATATCACATCTTCAGCACTGAAATGTCAAAACATTTGAACTAAGAAAATGTAAATATTAACGGATTAAACTAACCTGCTAAGTTGCAGTTGGAGAGTGTTCCAAGTAAGAAGATGGTGACTTTCACCAAAGAGAAAAGGCTTGAATTAAGGACATTATTTTTTTTCTTTTTTTTAAAATTTGTTTGTTCAAAATTGAAGTTTTATGCTGTGTATAATCAATTTCTAGCTGTATTTCATTGCACGAAAGTTCTAGGGAAATTTCTGTCAGCATTCAGAATACCCTGCAGAATTTATACACATGGAAATTTATTCTTAAATAACTACTTTTGATTAATTGTTTTCAATTAGCTTCCTGTGTAGGTGCTGTTATAGGAAATACGTGTCTAATTTTGAATGTGGTAGCTATTACACACACTTTACATGACTTACCCCAGTACAGATTAACTTTTTGTATTGACAAAAGTATATTTTCTATTTTATAACACTGAAAAGTAAACTTAACTAGTAAATCACAATGTTTGAAGGGGGTAGTAATACCCACCACAAGAGATGGAGTTGGAAGAAACAGAAAATATTTGGTGTACCCGTGCTCTTCTTCAGATCTCAGATACCTGAAAGCTTTCCTATATTTGCTTTCTCTACAAACTTTATAATGTTTTTTGCCTTAAAATGACAGGTATAAGACCACTCCTATGTATAAACTCATTTATTTTCTTCTCTTCATAATGAAAAAAATAACCTCATGTTAGAAGACAATGGCGTTTGTTAAGTGACATTTGTCTTATTTTGCTTGTAAATTATATTTAATTTCTATGCAACAACCTTACATCTTTTTATAGGCTAAGAAAACTGATTGTACTTAAAAATGTGCTTTTTTATGGTTTGAAGACTCTGATTCTTAGCCTTTGAAAGTTTCTGAATGTGTTACTTGCCACTGTCAGTTATTTTTTCATTTTACTGTACCTTGCAAGAGCCATGACAAAGTAATGATTCAGAGCAGGGGATAGAAACCAGATTTAAATACTTAGCATTTTACTTCAGGCATCTGGCTCATGCTGTCATATTTAAATATAATCAAGAAATTCTTGAAATACTTTAAAGTTTATATTTTGGGGAAAGGCAAAATAAAAATTCCTTTGAAAATAAAACCAAACTGACATTGCCCATGTCTGGACACTATGTCTCCTCCCTGCTTCTTCTTGCTTTTCCTGCTGCAGAAAGAAATCTCTTTGGGGTCATCTTAGGTTCCTGTCCTTTCAGCATGATATTGGTCCACAGATCAGAACACTATTGTGAACTTTATTTGTATTTCTGTGGGCATTAAAAAGTACCGATCTGTCAGAAAGTTCACCAGCAAATTTTATATATCACAACATTCACAATTCAATTTTAGTGAATAGAGACAAGTAACACTCCTAGGACATAACTCCTCTCTGTGCTTATTTAGACAATTTAGTATCATTTTGTTCTGCTGTTTTTTTGTTTTGTTTTGTTTTGTTTTGTTTTTTAATTACCAAGCAGATGTTAGTATTCACGAGATGTAATTGTAAAAATTCAGCATAGAAAAATAAGACAATAGGCGTTGAACATTAATAGTGCTTCAGGTGTCCTGTTGAGATTCACCAGTGTAATAATCTGTGTTCTGGCAGCACAGCTGTTGTCATGGCCCTAGGGCTATGCAGCATCCATCTGTCCTTGGGCAGAGTTCCTGTGGAAAGTGGGGGCTTTTGAGGGGGGTGGAGTGAGATATAATATCTGACTGACTCCAGCTCCAGGTGCCAGTGCTCAAACATTGTTCCTAAGTGAGTAGCACTTATAAAGTGATCTGAATAAATAGTTATGTTCCATCCAAGTGGGAGGTCAGTTGATGGACATCATGCTGCTTCTGAGAAACCACTCTGTGACCCCAGTCGACACAGAAAGTGATGATTTTCTTGTCTCATTTGGTGGACAACTGGCTCCACACCACTCTGCTGAGAATCTGTTCCTTTGGAAGCAGCAATTATATATTGTATGGAGTATTATTGAGTATTAAATGATTTGGGGTTTAAAGAAGTTGAAAGGAAAATACCCTGCAGGTCATAGAGGGTTATACTCTATCACTGCATCTTGGATCTGGATCAGTTGCCTACAGTCAGTTTCTGATTGGAAGAAAAACATTAGAACTGGAAGGTATCTCTCTTCTGCAGAGATCAAGGTTTGGTTGCAAAACAAATATTTATGTCACTTTCAGATTTGTCATTTTAAATGCCCTGGGAATAACATTCTTAAAACTCTGTCCTGTCCTGGAAAGAAAAAACACAGAACAGGAGCCTCTTGGGAATACTGATCTGCCAAGGGTATAAATGGATTTATGAAGCATTATTTAACAGCTACTGCCTAGAATATTGTTAGGATGCATAGATCATGGTTGCAGCACTAAAAACTCTGGAATGAAAACAAGATTTCAGTTTTGTTTTCTTCCTGTCTCCAATTGCTTTATTCAGTCAGTGCTGTTTTTTGACAACTCTGTGTAAGCAATGAAAATATTTTGCCTGTGGAGCTCAGAAGCATCATATTATGTTCAAGCTTTATCCGGGACACAGCTTTTAGAGATAAGGAACTTCCAGCCTTCCTTCTCCCTCCCTGTCCCCATTACTGGATATTACAAAGCCCTAATAGATTTGCACCTTAACGTTAGAACTGGAAAGGACTTACTCCACCCACCAAAACATGACAAAGACAGGATATATCTTTAGTACATCTAGATAATTCAGTTCTGTTTTAAATAGTCAAATGAAAAGGATTCTTGTATATGCCCTGAGAGACTATTTCCCAGTTTAACAAGACTGTTTTATTCTGACTGCGAGTCTGTGTTTTCCACATTTGGAAATAGCACAAATGACCATTGTGATCTTCTAATCATATTTTTGCCCTAATACTGCCCTCAGAACTTTCTGAATTAATTTCTGTTTTAGTCAAACTGCTTTCAAGAGACGGAGGCGCAACTGCTAACTTGGTGAAGCATTCCAGTTTATTTTTTTTCTTTTAAATGTATGTTTGGCTTCACTTTCTAGCTACATTACACCACTAGTAACAGATGCCTATATTTTTTTTTTTGTTTTGTTCCACATTTTTTGTTTCCTTATAAAAGAAATTACAAATTAGCCACTATACTTATCATACTCGAATTACTGATTTTTGGGTCTGTAAATCTTTGCAACCTATATCCACAATACCTGCTCTTTTGAAGGTTTTAAAGTATTTTATTTCTGCCTTTCTACTCCTATTACTGGACTAACTCCTCTGAGCTGTAATGGTGACAGGGAGATTTAAATCTCTGAAGAAACTTAAACTCATGGAGTTGCCATATCAAAGCATCATTGTTGGACTAGGTTCCAGGCTCATCCTGTACAGAGGAATGATTATTACTGCCTGTGTAATGAAATTTTGGAGGTCTAATCTGAATTAATTTTTAAACTCTTTTTAGTTTTTTTTTCACACCTTGTGATATGGAGGAAAATGAGGATTAAGTGACATGTTTAGACTAATGTTTAGACTGACTGGCAAGTAGAATTCAATAATTAAATCTCCATCCAGTTGCAAATAGACAAAGTTTTGCCATTCATTCATTCCCAGTATCTTTCTTGAGCAAGAGCTTTCCATAGGTTCTTCTGTTAGAAATTTCGTTCATATTTTCAGAAATCTCCAAAAATCTGCACTGAAAAACTAAGTTCCTGGGGGTATGAAGAGATTGCTGGAACATTGTGACAGATTCCCCACAGAAGCTGTGGAGTGTCCTCCACCTGTACAGATGTTGAAAATTTGACCAGAGATGGCGTTGAGCAACCTACTGTAGCTTTGAAACTGGCCCTATTTTGTGTGTACTGTTAAACCAGATGATCTCCAGACCTCACTTCTGATGCCCTATGATTCTGCAATTCTGCTTTTTCATTTTCTTATCAGTGATTTCTAGAACCAAATCTGCTAAGTTTCTAGTTTCATTGTCTTTAGATACCCCAGTCACACAGTACTGGCAACCTGGAGAACTGAGGCACATGAAGTGCTTGCAGTGTCTCATCAGATTTCTGCATCAGATGTGGGGGAAGGAACACAATGTTTTCCTGGAAACTCTTGGTTCTGGGTAAAATCTTCAGTAAGCACAATCTTTAATTTTTTATTGGCATGTGATAATAGAATGACTTAAATTCAGAAATGAGTGAAAGGCTATAATATGCTGCTATATTTTATTCCCAGATTGAAAAGAGAGAGTCTGGTGCATGTCTTTAGTGATCTGTTGCCTTGGTTAACGGGGATGTTAAAAACAGTGAGAGGTCTCACTGACATTTTAAAACAAGAAATGCTTTCCCGATCTTCAGTTATGAGAAAGTACAAAGAAATAAGAAGTTTGTGGTAACGTTAAAGAGATTTTGTTTCAATTTCCCAAATTTAGAAGAAAAATAGAGAAGAGCTGTGGTTCATTAAATGAACTGACAGATTTTATGGGTCAGCCATAACCATGAGTAGATCTGAGTCACTCAGGACCAATGCAAAGTGCTCTAGAAGTTTACTTCAGTTATGTTCTCATAGCTCTAAGAGGAAAGAGTTCTGAACCTCTCCAAAAATGCCCAATTAAGGAGTGAAAAACTATGGAAAGTGACTGTTAGAAGACAAAATCACTGTGTTGTGTTTCCACACCCCCAACACCCACAGTTCTGAGTTTTCTGTGCTTTATATTTAAATTTTGAAAAGTTTCAAAAACTTTACTTGGTTTTTTTTTTTTTTTCCCCTCTTTGTATCTTCCCATTTCTTCAGTCAGTCTGTTCATCTGCTTTGGTGGCCTTCATGAAACTCCAAAGCTCCTTCTAAAGCAAATGGAATGGTCATTGACTAAAAACTGATATAAAACCCTGCTTGGTACTTGTAACTAAAAGAAGATGTATATAATGGAGTGTGTGAAAGAAAATAATCTATGCCAACAAAACTGTCTGATGGTGGACTCTAGGTTTCTTTTCAGGCTGCCATGAGGGTATTCAGGATCCTGGGTGCTGGAAATCAAGTTTCCAAACATTAACTTGCTTAGTAGTTGTTTTGTGATAGTGGACCAATATTTATTTATTAACCAGGACTGGAATTAGAGGTAAGATTTCCATTTCTTAACCTGTCATGGAACATCTTGAAAAGACAGAATAAAAATATCTCTACTATCATCACAGGAAAATGAAGTTGTACTCCTTACTGTTAGTCTTTTCAAAATAGGAATTGCTTTTAAACTACCCTTTAGACCTTCTCTAATCCTAGGAGAGAGAGAGAGAAATTACTTCCCAGTAGAAGTAATTGCATAGGAAATAGATCTTTGAGAAAAAGTTGTTTGCTCAGCTTTAAAATAAATTTTTGGTTTTGTTTTACTGAGGAATGGCTGAACTGTTCCTCCCTCGTCCCACAGGGACATAACTTGTGCTGGATTGCAGCAAATATTTTTCATCTGTAAAGGTAGTGAAGGTCTCTGCATAATGAAGGGCAGAGCTACTAATCAGATTTCTGTGGGATGACTATTGTACTTTCTGAGGAGCCTTGATGAAATCAGTAGGGATTTTCACATATTGCTGCACTTCTGCAGAAATATCAACTATTTAATAGGGAGTATGTACCATAGGGGTATCTACAGCTACATGCATATAAACATGAATTAAAAGCTTATGCATTTAAGTTTATGCATATAATGTAGTAATGGAAAGTAACCTCCTCTGTGAGGAAACTGATAATCATTGGGATCAAGACAGAAAGGTAAAAGTCAATATACTCCTTATCTAAGAATAATGCAAACATTGATGTTTTCAATCTATTACTAAATTATCAGTATAATTTAACTAAATGACTCTTTTGTGGCTGCCTGTACTTGACAGAAGCTTGCTTTTGAGGTTAGTAGACCATCCTACACAAGATAAGCAATGTAGGATGCAGTTTGCTATGGGAAAAGCCCCCACTGGCTTTACTTATCTGACAACAGATTCTTAAGAGTAATGTCAATGACTATGTCTGCTGCTCCCTAAAAATCTACTCATTTTATCTTAGAGTGTGGGTTCAGGTCTGCAATAGAGCCCCATTTGTTTCAGGCACCAATACTAGACAAACCTTGGATGCTGGAAGCTGACTTTTTATAGAGGCTGCTGCACACCCAAACCTGCACCTCCCCAATTCTTCTGACAAACATTCCCAGGTGTTGTTATTCAACATCTGGCAGTTGGCCTTGGCCAGGCTCCTTCCTAGCCTGGGAAGGGTCCATGGGTCTTTCCTACAGTGTGGGGTGTCATCAAGGGTGGCCAGATGTAGGACAAACGTTCTCCTGCTGGAAAACTGGATGCAGAAAGATTCTTAAGACAGAGCCAACATGGTCTTTGAGTATTTTCTGGCTTCTCTTCATTCATTTGCCACCCCACTGTGAGTTCAGGAACATTTCAGCTTGCTGTCCTCATTCGTAACCCCTCAGGTTGTTACTTTTACCAATGACTGCTACAGTTTTCTTCACCCATCATTAGGCTGAAGTTCTACAGTCAGCAACAATTGCACTGAGTTTTAATCAGTGGTGCTGAAAGTATTACAGCCTTGAAAAGCAAATATAGCCTATCATATATATATATATATATGCATCACATGTATTTCCTCGGTGTTCTTTTAATATGCAAAGAATATTTGTTTTATATATATATATATATTTAATTAAATTAACTTCAATATCACTACACTTATGAACTAGATTGCTTATTTTGATTTCTTCTGCTTAATCTGGGAGTGTGTCCTTTAATAATATGGCTTCACCCTTAATGACTGCAGTCATCCTAAACTCATGCCAGACAAAACATTGTACTATAGTCCTCTATCATGTGTTACATTCATTATCTTACCAAAAGGCTGCATTCCTCCACACAATTACACTGAGGCTGGGCACAAAAATGTGTAAATGTGTGTACTTGCAATAGGAATGTGCTTTGAGGGTTAGATATCTTTAAACAAAGACAGGTATTATCTCATTTATTTTGCCCAATCTTGATCTCTTCTTAAAACAGATCACCATCTAGCAGAGAATATGCGTAGCAGCTATCATAATAAATTCTCTCCTAAAACAGTGAGGCAGACTTCAAGGTCTGCTCTGAATCTGCATGAAAGCAGGAGACAACAACAGCCAACAATGGTAAAGTATAAGACAAACAAATTAAAACTATACAGTAAAGGAAGTCATAATATCACAAATGAACTACAAATGTTCAGTGCATTTTTTTTTTTTTTTAAATATAGAAAATAAATTAGAAAAGCACGTTTTGGCTTGTTTTTATATCCTGTACATTTGTAGCTGATTTCTATGTGTTGAGGTTGTTTTTTTATTTAGTTGAATAGGATCTGTGTTCTCCTAGGGATGTCCAATGTCTTGGCAAGGACACAAAGGTCTGTAGGGCAGGAAGACTGAGGAACTGGGACTGTGGGCTGATATATGCACACTGATGTTGAAAAATGCAGTGACTGGAGACCATCTGTGCAATGGGATGCCTTGGTGGTGTACAGATGAAGCAAAGACATTTCTCTAAGCTCAGCACCACGTAAATATGATTTGAGCTCCAAGTGCGAGGAAGTCAGCAATAATGGAATCAGAGAGCAGTTAGTGAATCCAAAGGCATATTTCTGTCTCTATCTGAACTTGGTATGTCTGTGCAAGCTGAATGAAGGTGACTTTCATGTTTGCAATTGCCCTGAGTATTCAGTTACCAGTCTGCTGGTCTGCAAAGCAGTTGCAATCAAATCTTTCAACCCTCTCATAGAAAGCCAGCTATGTTCATAGCTGAAACCAAATAAGCTCTGTTTGGCTAAGTTCTGTCCTGACTGGTATCATGGGCGTCACTAACGTTTCTTACAGTACACATTCAATGGAGGGGTTCAATCCACCTCCCATAAAAGACATTTGTGCTAGTAAGTTGCACAGTACCAAGGAGTATTTCTGTTTATTGAAACTACCTCTGCTTTTGGCATAGGAGGGTTTGTTCATATGGATGAGGGGTCTGCTATGCTGGTTGGCCCAGATGCTAAAGGAAGGTCCAAGGAACATTTGATTCAGTAGTGTCAACATAGCAATATACTCCAATTAAAAAGAAAAACAAAAAAAAAAACCCTTCCCATTGAGGACAAACCAGTTCTCATTCTGAGCAGAATGATGTCAGCTTGCTGATGATAGAATTCATCCTGATATACAACCCAGGATCTGTTTGCACATATAATTTCAGATAAGATTTCATAATCTTTCACAGTTCAGTAAGTATTCCCACAGTACATTTAACAGTGAAATATGGAATCTTATCACAAGTTGCAAATATGTGCTCAACATGTCCACAGTCCTTTGGAGGATGAACAATTTTCTGACACCTCACAAAACCCAGCAGCAGACAGCATTTGGAGCTTCTGGGCATCCCCAGCAATACAGATCCATGGAGGAATAGATTCCTGCTCCACTTTCACTCTTTGCACACTCCAGCAACAAAAGGTGGTAATTTTAGGGTTGGGCGGGAGTTGCGTGACTTTGATGAGAGCTGCCCAGTTGTTGTGAATTTGTGGAAGTGTGCTTCAAGACATGTTGGCATGTCAAGCTTTTAAATGAAAAGTGTGTTTTACTGCGTGCTCTGGGGGAGCCTTAGAGAAGAGCAGTCAATCTCAATTAATGTGAAAAGAATCTGGTCGCGCGTATATTGAAAAAGGTTTGCTTTCTGCCATCAAAGTGCTGCCCAGCTGCATGTTGTTAATAAATATTTGTCTGGTTTCACTTACTGCCTTAAAGTTCATAATCTTCACATTTTATGGGTAGTCAAACAAAGTAAAGAGCAGAAAGATTGGAAGATCTGAGTTACCATTCCTGGATATTGCAAGACATTTTATATAACCTGATGATATGGGAGATAATTGCTACAATCATACACAAAAAGTTTAAGTTCTGCAACTGCTGCCTGTACTACAGAGCCTTTCTTTAAAATTTTCTCTAAGGGTGATTTTGAAAGTTGACACTTACATCTTTATCAAATATTTCTTGGTGTCTCTTTTTCTAAAATTATCTCAGAATTGTCTGTTAAACATTTTATTTAGGAGACCATCATAGTCATGTAAACAAGCTATTATATTTTTATTTAGTTGATACTCATGCAAACAAACTATTCTATTTCTCTTTGGTGCATTTTATTTAGTTGAAGACCAATGGTACATGGCACACCTAATCTGTGTTTCGTTTAACCAGAATAAAATCCAGTCAGGAAAAGGGAAGTAATGCAATTAGCATTGGTCTGCTTCATTACATTTTACACGTACAAATATACATTGTATTTATTTTCTAGAACCTGTTTGTTGTGAAAAATGTTTTCATCACAGTTAGGATATCCAAAGATGCTTAAAGGACTTGGATGGTCAAATCCTTGTTGCTTTTCTCCATTTGCTTCTGCTCAGTGGAGAAGTTTTCCAGTGGAGAAATGTCTGGGAAGGGTTTAACAGAGGTCTCACCTCAGAAATGTTATGCTAATTTTTGTCTGCTCTGAGACTCCAGGAGTTCAGGACATGGAATGAATTGCACATGTTTAATGTTTCCACGGTTTTATTCTGAAAATCTTGAGCAATTCCTCCTTGGTATGCTGGGACTTTCCTTTTGGGGAGCTGGCTTTCTAAAGGGATATTTAATAGCAGTTGTAAGAGTCATCCTGAATCCACATTTGCACCTCAGTAACTAAGATGGCAATTAAAAGTAGAAGCCTAGTTTTATCAGCTGAAATCAGAACTCTGAATGGTTTTCATTTCAGGTCAGAATTCATTTAAATCAGGTCCAGCCTGAGTTACATTAGGCATTTGAGTTACAAACACTTCTTCATTTGCAACCTGACTGATCTTTTGAGCAGATGAAAAAGCTTTATGAAAGACAGGCCTCAGCTTAGCTAAATGGCCAAGCAAAGTGCCTGGCTTTATCTGCACAGTCATAGCTAAGGCTTTTGTGCCAACATGACAAAAGATCACCTTCTGTCTTCTGCACAGCTACAGACTGGTTAGCATGCTTGCCTCAATAAGACGTGCTAGGAACCTTCCAGTAAATGCTGAGAGGATGGTAAGAATAACATTACAAAGCAGCAATTCCCCCCAGCCCTGCCTATCACTCCTCTCACCCTTCTCATGTTTTAAAAATGTGATGTAATTTCTGATGAAATATTGTGGTTTTTTCTATATCATGTAGGTGGAGGTCTTTCCACAGAGCCGTCTAGCCTAATTTAGATAATACATTTGAAGGCAGTGAGATGTAGGTACACGAATGTTGAAGGAGAGAGCCCTGCGAAAGTGGTTCTGAGAACATAGGTGACAGCAAAAAATGTGTCAAAGAATGGCAAGTAATGATATGAGGCTTAATTTATTAAAAATAAAGTGTAGGTCTTATCTCACTTATCACTGCACATGGACACAGCAGGTTGTTCTTCACCAGCAAGGACATGTTGGAGGTCTTCTTGAGGTAGGACAGCAGCTCAGACAGAGCTGCACTGCACACCCGGAATATTCCTTAACAATGAGAATCATTTCAGGCAGCAAACAGCTTAAGCTAATTAATAGGGATGTGTTCCTGGGCGTACCTAGGTAACGACTTGTAATCCTGAGTTAGGCACCTGAGTGGAAATGAAAGGAATGGAATTATAGAACAGCCCAGCTTGTGAGGGACCTCAAAACATCAGCTGGCCCCACTTTTTGTAGGAAATGAAAACTAGATAAGATTATGTAGCACCCTGTCCATCTTCATCTTGAAAACCTTTGGTGGTAGTACCTCCAGCAAGTCACTGGGGCAGTTGTACCTGTTGACTCATCTCTTTGGGTATGGAAACTGCACTCAGATAAAGAGGGGAGACTTGATGTTGTTACCACTTTTACGATGGTATTCCAGTGGTCAAGGCGCTTAGCTAAGACATCAGAAATTCAGGCTAAATGCTTTTCATGAAAGCACAGCAGCCTTGGAATAGGAGATGTGTCTATTCACAGCATTGTACAAAATCACAGAATAAGATGATTTGGAAGGCATCCACAAGGATCATCGCGTCCAGCTCCTGGCCCTGTACAGAGCCATTCCCAAGAGTCGCACCATGTGCCTGAGAGTATTGTCCAAATGCTTCTTGTCCTCTGTCAGGCTTGGCGCTGTGACCACCCCCCTGGGTGAAGAAACCTTTTTCTAATATCCAAACCAAACCTTCCCTGACACAACTTCAGGCCATTCCCGCTGGTCCTGTCACTGTCACCACAGAGAAGAGATCAGTGCCTGCCCCTCCGCTTCCCCTCATGAGGAAGTAGTGACTGCAATGAGATCTCCCCTCAGTCTTCCCAAGGCTGAACAGACCAAGCAGCCTCAGCCCCTTCTCATACTGCTTCCCCTTAAGAATTGTTGCTGTTCATTTTTAAGTATTGCATCAATCCCTGGCAGGCAGACTTTATCCATGATCTCGTAGTCTTCGTAAACACTCTCCATGGAGAAGGACTGTTTTCCTCTGGGTGCAGCTTTCGTATGAAGCATATTGGCTTGTCAGTCCCAAGCCACACAGGGCACCAAGGGGCTCTGCTGAGCTCTGCAGAGGCACAGCCCTGGCTGAAGCTTCTCATGCCTCTGCAGACTTCCCTGGGCAAGAAAGCGTTGTTGTTTACCAGCATAGACCAAGGAACTACTTTCTTGTCTAATTTAAGGTTTAGATCCCAGAGTCCGATTTTGTGTCAGGCCCACAGAATGTAGTAATCCACTAAAAGAGATAGCATGCCTAGTTTAAAATACACAGATAATGAATTAATACCTTATTTAAAAAAAATGTAGTATTTCCTTCCCATATATGCTCATATAACATATTTTAGCAGTACATGTAAATTACACATTCACTGAACTCGGTCTGCAATCGTTTATACCCTTCTAGTAACAAAGTATTATTGCTTGGTGAGATTATTTTGCCTGGTAGCCAAATATGTGTTTTTGAGGAAATAACAAGGAATTTATCTATTATTCTGGATGAAAATTTCTGGCAGTTCAAGGCAGTAAAATTCCTGTCTTGCAGAAAAGAACACAGTTCTGCCTCTGTCAAGAAGCAAGACAAAAATTCATAGCTGATTTCAGCAATAAACTCCCAATTTTTTTCAAAGAAACTTCATTTTACTAAATATTTATCTCAGAAATATGCAGCTAAAGACCAATTGCTTCTCTGCATCAAAAAGGAAATTTTATCTGGTTCCTGGTTTTGTCCTTCTTCCCCCTTCATTTTTCCTACCACGAACATTTGGTGTGTGAAGTGAAGCCTGATTTACTTGTGTTCGCTCTGACAAATTTCAAAAGCTTTATCATTGCTCTTTATAAAAAAAATATTAGGAATTTATAGAGCTGTGACGAAAATGAAGGATAATCTCTTTGTGGTTTAGTATATGAATTGAGCTGATGGTTTCAACTCAGTTCCTTGTTAAGAAATAGTGCTGTCTTTGAAAGCAAGTAAAAAACCTGGCATATTTTACAAAAAACATATTTCATTTTGGAATCAGGGATGAAAGAAAAATGATGTTTGAATATGCTCATTTAATCATTCTCCTACGTCACTGTCAGTTTGTAACAGCCATGTTTGATAGAATATTTGATAATTTTTAAAATATTCATTAATGATTGATGCAAATATTAATAGTTGGTTCCAGTTTATCCACAGGTCTTTTGTTAACAAAAGTGTTGCTGATAAAAAATGGGAAACAGAAGCACAAGATGTATGATCCTGAATTAAACAGTGCACATTTTGAATGGAGGTCAGTCACCTCAGTGTTTAAAAATCAGACCAATATAGAAGGATAATACATTTACTAAACAACTACAAAGCAGATAATTGATTCATCAAAGTTGTGGGTAACTGATTAATATCAATTTGCTTTTTTTAACTTATTCACTTATTAATAAGAAATTACAAATATGGCACAGACAGTAATGGAACCAAATCTATCTGGAAGAAATTCCTAAGTAACAGTTCATGGTAAGGCAATGATTTTTTTACGTGACAGGGAACAAAGCTCCGGTCTGATTTACAGACTCAATGTGGTTGAACAGTGAAAGATGTATCTCCTCAGGAAAATGTACTGAATTTATGCCAATAGTAATTCCAAATGTAACTAGTCTGGCTCTAGGTAATTTGGTTTGGCTAAATATCTTGCTCAATCTGATCTTGCCCATTTTCATCTTCCTCCAACACATATTTAACAACATACACCTGTGAAAATGCTTGTAACATCTACACTTATTAAATCAATATATACACTATGACCTCATATCAGTACAGTGCTCCAGCCAGATTTATAGAAATGAATGGAGCTGTACTGTTACCAAATGTGTGTTACCCCAAACCAGAATCTGTTCCTAAGGTTCAATCAGTAACCCCATAACCCCCCCCCCCGCCCCCCTCATATATTGTGAATAGGACAATTTTCCTTTGAGAAAAGCACACTGAAAATAGTGGTAAATCGTTCAACATGCTGTAAGATATTGTGCATTTATTCCTTGATCCTGTCCTTGAAAGGCTTCTAAGTTAGTTACTGGCTAAGTGGGTTATGCTAAACAGCTGTGTTTGAAGGGTTACAGATATTAAACCTAAACAGAGTAAATCCAATCTCTTTTTGTTTATAAAAATTAACTGATGAATGCACCTGTTCATTTTTTGATCAAAGCAAGGATCTTGGTGTGTTACTTTGTTGTTTTAAAAGAAATTTGCTCTATCACTTTTTTTTTTTTTTTCTTCTCAAAGAATCCATGCCATTTTTCTTGTGTCTTGAGGCATTTCTTGGGCTACTTCAGTGTTTCCAAGTGAGAAACCTGAAGGAAATGATAGATAGAATTGGATTCACAGATCCCAGCAGCCATGTGTCCCTTCTGTCTGCAGTTCTCTTTAGGTAGAAATGGATGCAGTTGAGGGTGTGGTGCTTTATTTTCCCTTGTGTGCCCCTTGACCCCTGCCTGGGCCTTTAAATTTCACTCTGCTCACCAGCTGTTCTCCTTGTGCTTCTTTCCTCACAAACCACTTCCCAGCTGGGGATGGGTCACAGCTGTGGTTAGGGCAGAACTGTAAGGGGCAGCTGTTCCCAGCTCTGAATGTGTGGAGCTGTGGCTCCATCCTGATGCCAGCCCTTGGAGTGGTGGAGAACACCAGTGGGACTCTAGTGGGATACCAGCTGTGGGGATTTCTATTTCTCTTACACAACAAACACAGAACAAACCCCTCAAACCAGTAGTTGATGCCTCTATCCTTCCCACTACAGATGGCAGAAATGGCAGCAATGTCTGTCTTTCGGACTGTATTTCCAGCTACACATCCATATTTGCTCCTTCTCTTCTTTCAAAGTGCAAAAGTAGGCAGCCTTCGGTCCTCACCTGTGGAAGGCATTGTAAGAAATCTTGAATCAGAAGTTGTGACTAACTGCAAAACAGCCCTCAGGACAGTCCTGGATCAGACCTCTTAAAGAAAGTGTTTTTTTCACCCAGTCCCAGCTAAAAGAAAATTTTATACTTGATTAATCATCTTTTAATGTTCTACCAAAGCATACGACATATTTCTCAAAGCTACTTTTCTCAGTTTCTTTGCTGTAACCATATGCAGAAGTTGTGGCACACAAGTACAGTTTTCCTATGACCCTCTTAAGCCTTATCAAATAGCATTAAATTGAGCCATAGCATATTCCAAATGCTACATGAATAAGCAGGTGCCCACTTGCAAGCAAAATGTTACATGGGTATTGCAGAATCTGGTAAGTAGGAAACGTTTAGCATCAGCTGAAAGACATTTCAGTGGCAGGCCTTGCTGGAGCTGAGCAAGGGATCCCATGGTGGGCTGTATCTGAATTGCAGGTATACAGGTTTGCAGTATGATTTTTAGACATTTTGAATTAGAAAGCATGGTCTAAACAACAGAAAAACCTGTAGATCTATGAAAGAGTTATCTGTCAGGGGTTGTTAGGCTGTTAATGTGTTTCTGCAAGTTCACCCACCCAAAGTATGGAGGTTAACCACTGCATTTGAAACAGTCTCACCTGTGCACAACACCACCAAATCCTTTGTCCCTGTGTTACTCAGTGGAATATATCCCTAAGCCCCTTCTATGTGTGTTGCCAGGGGGTCCAGATACCATCCTTGCTGCCCCATATTCTGCAAACATCACTGGGGCACCTCAGGGCTGCCCAGGGCAAGATCTCCTTCCTTTGTCCCCAAGGCTAGATGGCCTCTTCTCCCTGAGATTTCCCTGAACATTACTGATCCCTTATGATCTCAGAAAAACCTCTGGTCCCTGAATCAAATTTTATCATCTCAAGGAGGAAGATGAAATAGGGTAAGTTTTGTCAACACTGAAGACAGACTGTGAGTCGTAAAGTACACTTGGCCTTATGTGGGAGCCGACTGCTCAATTCACAGGGAAGCACAAGATCCAGGAGGAAAACATAAAAGTGTAAAAAAGGGGCTATGAAATAAAATCATGTTCTGTTTAGAGACCGAACAAAAAGTTTGGCTTAATCTCTGAAACACAGGCATGGTTTGCTATTTCCTCTGAACCAGTAAAGTTTATGTGTGCCTGTGGTGAAGATAGTAATTTAGAAATTTTCTGTCTTGGCCAACTGCAGGGAGCAGAACAACTTCTTGAGAAACTGGTTGCGCTTGCGGCACTCAAGTGTTCCTCTCCTTCCCCCAAAGCAACTTTTATGTGATGACTGGGATTTTGAAAACCATGCAGAGCTGGCCTGACTTTCCTCCTAAATGTCACAGGAAATGCTGGAATCCACTTCTTCTGTGGTTAGCCGGCGACACATACAGGCTTTGGAAACTGTGTAACAGCACGGATTTCCACATGAATCAAAACCAAATGCAGTTGTCCTGAGAGGAGTCTCAAAGGTTGGAATAATCTCGTGCGTGAGAGCTGGGTGTCACTTAGGGTAGGTATAAGGTGGTGCAGCCCCTCTTCTTCTTCCACACAGGAGCACAGAAGAGCTGGCAGTCTCTTTCATGCATTGTGGATCAAATCATGACTGCAGTGACACTAATGGGAGTCATGCTACTGGCTGAGATCTAGCCAGGATCTTACCTTCTGTGGCCGTATGCCATCCAAAATTGGAGATACTCTGAAGACTCTCTCCAGTTTATTGCCTAGACTTTCATGCAAAAACTTTGTCCTGCTCCATTCTCAGCACATATTTCCCATCTGCATTTTTCTACGGCTTTTAAAATTTCCTAAAATTGCATCACTTTTTGTCTGTATCTGTATCATATGTATATGTATTTGTGTTTTCATAGTCTATTCTGTCAGTTTCTGGAAAGGATTTTGTAAATGAATATGAGAATTACAAACAGGATAAAAAAAAAATTTAGGAAATTGAGGAGAAATATGCTGTTGAAGGATATTTTCATTTTTCTGTTGTGGTTCATCTGAAAATCACTCATTCTGAGAAGACCACCCAACATGAACGGAAACAAAAGTCAAGAAGGGACTCCTTATTCATCAGGTAGAGAGTCTCAAACTCCTGCTGCAGGTGAAAGATATATATGTGAGTTGGACTAAAATGCAGGAATCAGTCAGGTTATTATTCCCTTTGGAATGACAGTTAAAAAGAGAAGCAAAAAAGTAGAGAAAAAAGCTCTTTCTTCCTCCCTCATGGTATGCCTCATTGAGGAGCCAATGAGAAAATGGGGTTTTGATTTTTCTCATTCATTTGTTGAAAATCATTTTAAGCCACTGGAGAGATCTCTCTGATTCTTCAGGGACAAATGTCATCTACGACACCTATGATCCAAAGCTGGAGAGTGATTCTTCATCAGGAACTGTAGTGGTAGGGCAAAGAGTAGTGGGTTCAGACTGAAACATGGGAGATAGGTCTGATACACAGAAGAAATTCTCTACTGTGAGGGTGGTGAGGCACTGGAACAGGTTGCCCAGAGGCTGTGGATGTCTCATTCCTGACAGTATTCAAGGCCAGGCTGGATGGGGCCCTGAACAACCTGGTCTAGTGGAAGGAGTCCCTTCCTATGGCAGGGGGTTGGAACTGGATGATCTTTAAAGTCCTTTCCAACCTTAACCATTCTATAATTCTGTGAGAAATAATTGCTTTGGTAAAGGGAGTGGAGCTTCCCCAAGACACACAGAATTTTTCAAGGATCAGAGTTTGCGAAGTGCCAGCAGGTCAGGCAAATAAAGTCTGATCCTACTCTCCAGAAAGGTGTGGTCATTTTTCAAGAACAAGCATTTATATCAAAAATATGTACATGAATATATGGCACCTGGCCACATATGAAGGGATGGAGTGCAAAGACCTATCCACACTCTTGCCAGAGGCAGCATCGGAAGCACATTATGCAGTAGTGCCTGAGAACATGTCTGTTGCTGCACACATCTCATTGATCTGTGTTGAAACTAGAATGTTCAATGCCTTTTTCTTGCACAAATTTCAGTCATAATGGCAAACAAATCAAGGAAAACTGTAGTCTATTGCAGGCTTCTTTCCTGAGTTAGGAGATATGTGAAATTATTCAGGTCGCCTCTACATCAAAAGGCTGTGGAAAAATTGTGACAGGTAATTGTGACCGTCCAATAGTTTCAGTCTTCTCAGCCATCAAGGTTTTCTTACTTATGTTTTTAATAATGTGAGACCAAAGACTTCCAGATGAAAATACAGTGAGTTATACAACCTGTAATTCACCAAGAATCTGAGTAGGTTAATTAAATGTAGAAATGTTTTAGAAATGTTTGTCAATATTATGCAGAGGTAAAATAATATTTGAAAAAAAGTAATTAAATGTGTCTTGGTGCTCTTTATATGCATATTTAAAAGAGTCCTAACTGAAAATTAATTTTCAGAGTGAAGGTGAGAGAAAATGCTGAAATGTGTTGGCTGAATATTCTGAATGAGAATAATCATCCTTAGGTTCTTATTTTCTTCTTATTGATCCCACTTGCTGCAAAGATATAAGCTGATGGTGTCAATGGGGTCTCTCAAGCACTTCCTTTTCTGTTGCTATTTTTGGATCCTGGAATTTGAAGCATTAATGATTGCTTAAAGCACCCTGAAGAAAGTTATATTTATACTATAGATCAAGCCACATACCTATGAAAGGCATTAAATCAGTCGCTCCTTTGCTTTAGCTAAAAAGAGAGAAATCCTTGTTTGGAAAAATTGTTGTACTCTTGAGAATTTTAAATTATAAGCACTAATTTAGTGAGGGAAATGGCTTGTTCTGCTGCAATTAGCTTATATGTATCAGCTTCCCTTTTCCTACCAAAACTCTTCCAGACTGGCCACTAATCTTTGCAGGGATTCTCTCTCTCTCTTTTTTTTTTCTTTTCTTTTTTTTTTTTTAAATTTTCTTTCCCAGTGTCCCTAGAAATGACTGCTGAGGACAAACAGTGCTGTGTCATGGTGTCAGAAGAGGGGTGCCAGAGTGCAATATTGGTGCCAGCATGCAGGCAGCTGCTTCTAACTGGGAGGCAGGGGAATGTGGGAGCCATAGAAGTGTGATTATGGCTTCCTCCCGTTCTTCTCCTCTCACACCACCAAACCACCCCATCTCAGTATCTGCTGCTTTTTTCTTGGTTTCCCTCTCTCACATCTTTATTCTGCTCTTCTCCAGCTGGTCTCAGGGTCCTGTGCCTGCTTTTTCTATTCTGGTTTTGTTTTACTTCATGTTGTTCATCCTGGCCCAACAAGCTACCCAGTTATGACTGTGCAGACTTTATGTGCCACAGAGAAAAGTTTAGTAATAATCACACTAAGACTTTTTTGTTTACTATATCTCCTAAAGATTTGTTAGATATGTGAAAAGACCTTGAGGACTCTTCTGATTCAATGGTAAAAAATGAACCATTTTTTAACCCAGGAATTTGATATAAGTTGTTCTCATAATATGCATGTGCAAAGACTAAGTTTTTTGCATTGGTGGGCAGCCTGTGAGCTCCTCTTTAATTTCCTGTAGATTGCTTTAGAGTGACATACTGAGGATTCCCATCATAACGTAACCTAGTAAAGAAACTATAAGTTGGATCATCAAGGATCCTTAAAAAAATTAGGTATGTTTAAAGAATGTCAAAAAGTCCACTTGCATGTGGTGAGAGAGACCATGATGAGGTCTCTTTTTCCAATAGAAAGCAGTGAAATCTCAGGATCCCACATCTTTTACTGTGTCAAGTCACAGCTGGTCTCTGGACTACTTGCACAGCTTGGAGTAGTGAATCAAACCAGTTTAGCACATCCTTGCCTTCTGTGTCACAGATGACAGTGACACTATTTTAAAACTTGTGCAATTAGATAGGAAAGGAACTGAAAATCGACTTGTGACCAGGCTGGTTATATTGCTCCTTGCCAAGACTTTCAAGATGTGTGGAGAATAATTTTAGAAATGCTACATATGTAAGCTGCACTTAAAATCCTTTGCAAGCCTAAAAGGATGTTTGGAGTTACAATTTAAAAACAGTGGGATTTAGTGCAGCAAGTTTTGGCAAATGGATCATGGCAGTTCCTACAGCTGACAAATTAATGCGGACTCGACAGACTAACATGTACCATGTGTTTATTTTGGCAGCAAATATGGAAAAATCATTTGGAGAAAATTTGTATTATTCAACAGATTTCTATTTTTGTTTTATTTTGTGTTTTTTCCTTCCTTTAATTGAGATCACAAAGGTAAGGTTCAGAAAATCTTTTTGATTGGTACCATATTTACCATGGTATATGAAACTAATGATACTATTACATGATTTTTTATGTAATAAGCTATCTGATCACAGGAATTATCTCAACTACTAAAATGAAACAAGATCCCCCACAACCCAGCTTGTAGGTAGATAGAGCAGGTAGATTTCAGACCAGAAGATGCACTGCAATGTTTCATGGTTTAACATTCATTTGCAATGTGAAGCTTCTGAGCATCTGATTTATGAAAATCCAGACATATCTGTTTTCAAGATAGTTTATGAATGAATAATTGTGTTTTTCACTGAAGTATTATTAAACTCTTTAACTTATTGTTATGGAGAGTAAAAAAATGCTAATCATAAATTGCTTAGTGTAAGTCATAGATTTACAAATTTCATTATACTCAGCTGCACAAGCCCTGCATGACTTAAAGGATGAAAAGGACAAAAACCAATACCATGCGTGGATGGAATTTGCATGCTCACTGTGTCTTTTTTGAACCTTGTAAACCCTTGTCACACACTGATTTTTGTAGTCAGAAAATGCTGAAAAACCCCTCTATTTTCATTGGACATTGGACTGTTTTTTCCCTTTTTGACTCATTTTCCTTCCTTTTTCTTTCTTTTCCTTCCTTTTCTTCCCTTTCTCTCTTCCTCCCTTCTTCCATTCACCCATTATAATAAATTAAGTGAGATGTAAATGTAATATGCCTAGCAACCTCAGTTCTCTCTTTTCTACAGATTGGGGTAGAGCAGTTCTTTGTACCTCTCCAAAATGCCTCGATTCTTTTGTGACCATGTGTACATACCACAGAAGCTACAAGGCTATTCTTGTGCACATGAGTGTTTAAATTAAACTGGATGTGTTTCAGGAAAAAAATAAAAATGTTCCAACCCAATTGTGAGAATGAGCTAATTTTATGGATGGCATTCTATGAATTTGTACCAGTTCTGTTAGGCAGGAAGTAGATTTCATGTCATTAATGTTTTTCGGTCCTAAGATTTCTGACAGATGGTATCTTGTTGGGTTTCCTAACCCTGCTGGGCTTCTTTCTATTTTTCTTTCATTTTTTTCTTTTTCCTTTCTTTTAAAAGTTCTAATTACAAACAGTGAATAAATAACTAGTCTTTTCCATCTGCATGGAATTTAAAATGAGATTTCATTAGTGGTTGGGAAAGTATGCTGTGGAAACTTGGGGAGAAGTGAGTGGAGGAGAGTGACCTTCAGTGACCATCAGCCCTGAATTCTCTTCATTGTGTCCTCTTTCCTCTAAGCCCTTCAGCTGGCAACATCTACAGAGACACTGTCATGCCATCATTCATTTGGATTTCTACATCTGTGTCGTTCTTTTCCCACCCTCAAGGATGGAGAGGGTTTCTAGTGTCCCTCCTTTTCCTGGGAATACCTGATGGAATGAAGGGCCAGTAGTGGATGCTTAGGGAAAGAGTCTGAAAAATCAGCTAAGTGTAAAGCAGGCATTTGCCCCACAGCTTTCACCTCACCAGCCACTCTTAAATCAGGATGTTCACCACAATCTCTACTTGCTTTTGTAATATCCTTGTTGTTTTATTTCTTTCTTGACCTGAGTCTCATGATGGTAGGGAGTAAGTTGTTGTCAGGTACAATGAACTCTCACCTGACTGTGATACCATGGTTAGAATGACCAAATCCATGAAGAGCAAGAAGAGTCAAGTCATGGTGACATCCAATATTTTGCGTGCATTGAGTTTGAAGCAGAGAGCAGGAATGCAGATCAGTATCCAAGAGTGCCTCTGGTTACCAGAGAAATAATAGCCTTTCCTGAATATCCTGGTAGCTTGCTTGAGTGCTATCCCTTTTCCAGGAGATATCTGAAGACATTAATTTCGGAAGGCTGGTTTTAGTCAAGCCTTTCACAGCCTTGTAACAATCTTGCTTAATTTAATTTCCTTTTGTGTAATATAATTTCCCCTCCCTTGATTTAATTTCCTATGTTGTGTTTTAATTGAAGATGAAAAGTAAAAATTGAAACAAAATATCAAGAACAGGGATGAAAGAAAGATGTATCCAAACATATATCCATGCCCTTAAGATTTAGGTAAGCTATAACTGACATATTTGATAAGACCATGGACAGAAAGGTGCCATTTTTTACATCTCTATTTCCATGTCTCTGGCTATGGATTTAGATAGCTCAATACCAAGCTCCGAGCTTAATGAGGATATGAAAGAAATGCAATTGTCTTGTCCTGTAAATCACTATAGCTTTATCTCTAATGAATCAGTATCGTGGACACATCCCAGATGGAGAAAATGATCTTGCTAAGTTTGTGCCTAACTCATTGGCTTGGCTGCTTTGGTGGGTGTTGGAACAGTGCTGGTCGCAAAAAAGTGAGAGTTTTTTATGTGTCCCTTTCAGCAATGCTCTGAGAGGGAAAACCATACCAAAGCCAGCCAAAGAATATTCTAATTTACTAACACAGTAAGACAATAAATATAAAGACAAAATGAAACCAAACCAAACCAAAAAAACCCCTCTCACTTTATTATTTCCTGTAGGTGTTAGAAAATGTTTAGACTTCAACAGAAAGATAAACACAGTATGATATTTTAGGTATTTAAAATATCTGATTTTAGAAAGGAACTTGCATTACTCAGGATCCAACAGAGTGGCAATATTAAAAAGTGAAAAATTGGTTCTGGTCACTAATTGGTTTTCAGCCGTTGATTTTCCCATCCCCTTTGGCTTGTTTAGCCCGTGCATTGGTACATAATTAAAATACTCTTAAATGTCAATTAACAGCTGTCTGTAGTGAATGCCTGAAACATTATAAGTATCAGGGGCTGTTTCTGAGACCTTATTGCCTGTGACCACAAGGCTTATGGGAGTGCTTAGAGGAATTTCTGCCTTTAATTTTTATTTTGCAGCCTGGCCACAGCACTGGCCAATTAATTGAGGCTCATAAAAATTAGGACCTCTTTAAGGTCTTGCTTAGAATTATTTGGGGAAATCTCATTAAAACCACTCTTCTTCTGCTGAAATTAAACCTGCTGCACCAACTTAGACCAGTTTTTTCCTTAGGAAGTAGTTAATATAAAAAGTATATTCTTACTCCCTGGCTTAAGTATTTTTCAAACAGTTTGGAGAGAGGAAATATAGTGTTGTGAAAAAAAAAAATTGGCAACAATAAGTATCTGTGCTCTTATGTTCAGGAAATTGTTCTTGTCTCTGAAAAGGAGGATGACAATTCGGAATGCAGTTGGAAGGGTATAGATGATTCAGTAATTAAAAGGACAGTGATTATACCAAAAACTACTCATGCTTCCATTTGTGACAAAAATAATTGGCTGAGGAAAAGTATATCTTGGCATTAAAGAGCTCTTTGTAATATATATGATTTTTCTTCTAAGAATTCAGCATAACTGACTGCACAAATAAAGATTCAAAAGTCTGAAATGAGTGGAAAATATAAGGAACTACTGAGATAACTTCTGAGCATGTCTGTGCATGTTCCTCCTGATAATACTTGCATGTTGTTACAGATGGAGAGGAGCATCTGCTAAGCACATAAGAAGCAAAAAAAGTCTGGTGTTGACAGGTTCACCCAAGACAATTAAGGATAAGTTATTGCTTTAACAACATAGCCCCAAATGATGGGCAGGGCAGAATTACATCACCTAAAGAGGAGCATCTGCAAAATTTCTCAAAGCACAGCTCCTGAGGGCATTTCTCCCTGGGTAGGAAGACTGGTACAAGAGTTTCTCTTGTGACTTGGTGGTCCAGCTTCCCTGGCACATGTAAGTCTGGGTGAGTCATGTCCCAAGAAAGTGAGGAAGCTGCTTTTCTGAATGTCTCTTGTGAAAATGTGTGAGGTGAATGGCAGCAGCTGGTTTGCCCACGCACAGCAGGTCCATAACTAGCAGAAGATTATGTGACAATTTGACAGCTTACTCATAACCTTTTATGTGTACAAACATTGCAGAGGGCTAGATTCTCAGCTGATACCAGTCTACACATTTATATATCTCCATTCATCATCTTAGTCTTGCATTCAGTGTAGATTGTCTTGATACTTTTGTTTTCATTTCCAGTTTAGTGCATTGTTTGTAGCCAGATCTCATGTGTCCTTCCAGTTTTTCCTCTTTTACTACCTTTCCTTTCAGTTGACTTTTCAGCTGAAGAATATGCTGGAACAAGCAGACCTGAGTTGCAAGTGAGTTTGAGCAGCCTGGAAACATCAATAGCATCTGGTCTGCAATTAAGGAGTGTTTGAGCTTGTCCATGGACATCAAGTCTTACTTTTCTAACTCAAGCTGGTTGCCACATGACCCACACATGAGTGGCTTAAAAGAAGAAGTAAGAAAAGAAGGGCTAAATGGAATATTTTCTCAAAAGTCTTTAGAAACTGTAGTGAAGTGACATGACTGCCAAGAAAGCTTTATTAAATAGCCATTAAAATTTAAAAAGAAAGTTCTTTTAAGAGTCTTGGCCCCAGTCAATTTTGTGGACTTGGCATATATTCTAGAAATTCTGGGTTTCTTTTAGTTCTTTAATTTTGCTCTGTAACCACTGTTTGACTTCAGGGCCAAAGGCCTATCTGCTTGTTCAAGAATAAGTAGCTCCAACTTCTATCTGAAGAGTCACCAAAAGATTTGTCTATGGTTTGGCAATTTTATGCCCTTTGGTAAATGCCATAAAATACAATTCTTCTCTACCACATCTTCAGCATAAAATAGATGAAATCTGGCATCTTATTTGGTGATATGGACTGTTGCCACAATAATGTTACCAGTAGGACTCCGTGCAATATTGAAGAGTAAATTATTATTTATTGTTGTAAATAATAAAACTATTTTAATATGCAAATATTTCTGAGTTCAGCATTCATAGCCTATAGAAGGGCTGAAGGTTTTCTGTGCAATCTCTGCTTTACTCAGGTTTTTTTTTTCTTTTATTAAAGATGAACTCAAAGCTCCAATTTATCATAACAAAGCCTAATGGTAGGCACCTCAAACTAAGCCTGTTTCCATTGCTATGCTTAAAACACTTAGAAAAAACATGTTTTGAAAGGTCTTCACTTGGGAAGCTAACAGATCAGCTTGGGTAACCTTACTCTGGAAGATTTTTATAGTCTTTCTGCCTCCAGCTGTCCACCTCATGCTTATGACAAAAACTATTAAATGATGCTTCTTTTTTTAGTTGAACTGATTGATGCCACTTCATGTTTTTCCTACTCCTTATTTGACAGTAGGATGATAAATTCTGGTAGGGTGGCAGAGCAAACAGCTAGGGGCTTTATCATCTTAAATTGCTACAGTGTATAAAATTCTCCAGACTTGCAAATACTGTATTTCTCTCATGAAAAAATCCTCATTTCTCTCCCTCATCTGCTGCAGAAAGAGGGTGCTATCTACCTAGTCAGTTAAATGGCATTTACTTTTCAGAAATTCCTTGAATAATGAACTTTTTAGCTTGAAGCAAACTTCTGGGTTTTTTTGTTTGTTTTGACTCATAAAAAGGAGAAATCAGCAAAGTACCAGACCTGCCTGAATAGCAACAGTACTTGCTAGTGTGACACAAAAGTTCACATCAGGGTCCTGCACATGTTGAACAGTAGAAGCAGGAAATCCTTCCTAAAACACATCTGATGGATTTCTGGTGGCTGAATGAAACCAGCTCTCAGTGTAACCTAACCTTTCCAAACTCTATGAATTGCTATGAAACTGTATTCCAAAAAATGTATTGCAATTACACATGGGCATGACTCTACAGGAAGCCTTTTTTTTTTTTTTCCTCCATTAAGAATTCTGATCCAGAAGCAGAAACTAGCTTAATTTGGCATGGAGTTTTTCCTATCACTATTCTCTCTATTCCTGTCATCCCATGATCTCAGCTTCCCAGGAAGACAGGGCATGGTGCAATTTTTCAGAGCAAAACAACATGGAGTTTAGTTTTCCAGGCTAAAATTCATTGCAGTTCAGTAGTTCCTACATGAGAGGTGACTGAAGAAGAGGTGGGCATGGCATTACATAGGATAGCATTAGAAAACAGTAAAAATCCTAAAATAAGCTGCTCCCTGACTTGCATGGGACCACAAGTAAACACAGGGCTAAGTATTGAAAGTTTGGCAGCTTAATTCTGTTTTGATGCTCCACAGGTTTTGATTGGCTCAGTGCAGAAAAGCTAACTTGCAATGGTTTTGTATACATAGACTTAACTTACTCTTTGTTTACACAGCAAAACAAAGAAGTGATTGCAGCAGGAACTAGAGCATAAGCCCTCTGGGCACCAAGGGTACCACACCTCATCTTCAGCCAGTGTTCACATCCAGCCTAGGATGTCTTCATTGCTATCATTATCTCTGGGAGTTTAGTTTTGACTGGTTTTGCTCCATAATAGGGTTGCCAAGTATGGCAAAACAAAGGCTTTTTTTTTTGTAAGACCTGCCCTAAGGAAATTTAATCTGATCCTGACAGCATCACTGTGTGGGATTCATCTCACCTAATTTTAGCTATTTAATAGTTAGGCAGCAAGTTGAACTAGTTAACAGTTGCTGGAGGGGTATGGCCGTGTCCAGAGAGTGGTTTGTCCTGGCCTGTGTCTGCAGTGAATCATTTTCTGTAGGCAGCCATCTCTTCCTGTTGACTGTTGAGGAGTCTAGATGACCAGCTTAGATGATGACTGTAACTTTCTGGTAGCAGAAGCTGGGTAAGAGGAATCCCTCCAAATAATTTTTATCTAGGCAAGGCAACATTCCCATCTCAAGGTACATGTACACAGCCAATGCTTGACATTCAATGTCTACAGAAATAGCTGCAGGAGCTGTGAACACAATGAGTGTCATACTCTGTTTAAGCCTGGCCAGAGAACAGGGCGTGTCTCATGTTTTCATTCTCCTTGTTTGGTGTAATTAACCTTGAGCTGCCTTTTCTCTATGGGAAAAGCACACAGAGAAGGGAATTATATCACTGCTCTTCATTTATGCTTATACAGAGCTTTGCAAGCCACAGAGAGCTAAATACACATTTACCCCGTCAAGAATTACAGTTCTGGGCCTTGTGCATCTTGTTATTCTAGCTGTAAATAAGAAAAGGGCAGTTCTTGCTTCAGGGAATTAAAGTAATTTGACAATAGATGTCTAAAATATTCTGGAGGTGACCAAGCTATGAAATGGACCAGTGGTATTGAGCAGATTCATACCAGGCCTAAATTTAATGTTAGGTGTCTAATGCCAGGCTGGCTCAATTATGGTGATTCACAATGTTTTCTTGTAAGACATAAAGAAAGAACCAACCTAATGTTTGGAGAAGCCTGACTTCTCCAAACTTGTTAGACATGTAGTTTATTTCTCTTCTGAGGAGATGAGGGAAAAAAGCCCCTGCTAACAACCTCCCACCCTTGCATACAATGCTTCTGTTCAGCAGCAAGCAATAATTTCTCCATTGCTTCAGTGATCTTTTGTCATTCTTTCTTTTTCCCATCCAGCTAACTCAGGCGGTGAACAGGGGAAAGTTGAATTCTTTGTTGCCTCTGAGTATTTTTTCATCAAAACTTTCTAATACATGAAAGGATTTAGTTTGAAAACACTGATTTTTTTAGGCAGCTAACAAAGATGTCTTTTTTCTCTAGTTTTTCCTGGAATTGCTTCTTAGGGAAAAAAAAAAACACGGAGAGGGGTTAATTTTTTAAATAAAAGCTGCTACTTGTAAGAGACCTTTACATGCTTAAAAAAATTGAAAGAAATATTGAAACTTTTGATACACTGCATAGACAATGCCTTCACATGAAAATCATTGTACATCACTGAAATGCCCTGTAGTCTTTGTGTTATGATAATCTAGTTTATCAAACTAAGCATTCATAAAAGTAACCATTTAGGCAAAAGGTTGCTATTTCATCTGGCATATAGTTGTTATAATAACAGCATATCTGAGCCATGAGAGACTTTAAGAAAAGTGTAGACAAAAAGAACTTTAAAGCAGCCAGCGTCTGTTTCCACTAAGCTACTAAATCACCTCTTATTTCAGACCAAGGTATATGTTTAAGTTTCCATCCAAATTCTAATCCCGTGGCTTTAAGCTAAGCTAGTATCTGCTGCTGAACTGGATCTGCTTTTGGATTAAGGTTCCAGCAGTGCTTTTTTCTTAATCGTGCCAAGCCACTTGGCAAACTGTGTGCATACACATGCAGAACTCTCTCTTCTGCTTCAGGTTAATATATCTTTTTATCTTTCCCCTTGTGCCGGTGACACAAGATCTACGGATGAAATAATCTGTTTTAGAGAGTGCATTATCATTGTAACACTATAGTGTGTTACATTTTTAGAATAATGGCACACTTTAAAACGATTCATACATAAGTACACAGTTGAACACTGTGCCAGACTACAAACCCAAAGGGTTGATATTCACTACACCTAACAGGCACTTTTTCTTGGGCCTTCAGTTCAATGCTTGCTCCCTCTACATACCGAAGTATAAGAAACATTTCTAAACGTTAATTTTAGGTGGAGCAAATTGATTTCTAGAGGTGTGTTTATCAATGATAAGAACAGTCTGTATTGTTGCAGGCCTTAGCCAGGATGAATCTAATTTAAAAGGCATTTTCAGCTCACATTCTGCAAAATGTGAACCTTCTCTGAAAGGAAGCAGGAGACCTGATTACTCAGGATTTGAAGAATTCTGAGGTGATTAATGATAGTTTTGCTCCAGTCATGGGCTCCAGTCACACTGCCCGAGTCACAGAAACAAAGACAGGGACTGGAGAATGAAGAACTATCCAGAGGAGGAGAAAATCAGGTTCAAGAACATATAAGGAACCTGAACATGCCCAAGTCCATGGGACCTGGTGAGATGCATCTGTGGATTCTGAAGGACCTGGCAAATGAAGTGGTTAAGACGATATCTATTATGTTTGAAGACTCATGGCAGTACAGTGAAGTTCCACTGAAAAGGGAAAATCACCTACATTTTTGAAAAGGGAAATAAGGAAAACGCAGAAAACTACAGGTGCGTCAGTCTCACCTCAGTGCCTGGCAAAACCATGGAATAGCTCTTCCTCAAAATGTGGCCAGCAGGTTGTGGGAGGTGATTCTCCCCCTCTACTCCACTCTTGTGAGACTCGCACCAGTGCTGCATCCAGCTCTGGGGCACCCAGCATAAGAAGGATGTGGACCAGTTGGAGTCTTGGGGTTGTTCAGTCTGGAGAAGAGAAGACTCCAGGGAGATCTTGTAGCAGTCTGCCCATGTGTAAAGGGGGCCTGCAAGAAAATTGGAGAGGAACTTTTTATAAGGGCAAGGAGTGATGGGGCAAGGGGTCTATTTAATGTCTTCAAACTCGAGTAGGTTTAGATTAGATATAATGAAGATGTTCTTTCCTGTGAGGGTTTTGAGGCAATGGAACAGGTTGCCCAGAGAAGTTGTGGATGCCACGTCCCTCGCAGCGTTCAAGGCCAGGCTGGATGGGGCTTTGTGAAACCTGCTCCAGTGGAAGATGTCCCTGCTTGTGGTATGGGGCTTGGAACTAGATAATCTTTAAGATTCCTTCCAACTCAAGCATCTGTGTTTCTGTGATGGCATTATTATCTGATTATTTGTATGAGAACAAAATCTTAAGAGTGCAGCACAATGACTATCTCTAGAAATTAAAAGAGATGACTGAAGCAGTAGATCCAAGGACTTAGATGCAAACATTATTTTTGCTCTATTGAATATTCAGGGGTTTTGTTTTGGTCCTCTACCTTATAATAATTTTGCTGATATTCAATACATAATATTTGATGAAATTGTTCCCCAGGGACTGAAAACAATTGGTATCAATGTGTACCTTTACCATCCATCTGTAAAAGAGGAAGTTTCTAAATTAGGAAGGTTCTACCAAACTACTTTAGAGTCAAGACATTTTATTCTTTGATAGGAGCATTAGCTTCCCCACCTGGTGGGAAGAAAAGAAAGTTTGCATAGCTTGTAGCATCTTTGAAATATAAACCTAGACAAATAAGGACTTGTCTTGTTCTTTCAGGCTATGTACATGCAAACAGAAACAGTGCCGTGGATGGATGATTGCAATTCTATTGTACTTATACATTGTGGTTATAAATGGGACCAAACTTATAAAGTTGTATTAAATGTGGAATCCCCCTATTGAGCAATAGTTTTCCTTCATCCCTCTAACTCTATTTTGAAGCAAATAAACCTAAGTTATAAAAATTTCAGGACAAAATCTTTTGATCTATATTTCTCTTTGCCTTCATGGTGGCACAGAGGAGATCTATACAGTCAGGATAATGTATCTCTCGGGGGTTTGATCAAGCCACAATAAAACTGCTGCAAATAAATCCAGTCATTTATGTAACTCAAAACATTCTGCCATGCTTAAAAAGAAAAGTTGACTGTGGAGCACCAGGATTTCTAAAACATTTTGATACACTGGATCATGAATTTCCCTGTGTCACTTATTTTACCATTTCAATGCAATACCATATGTCCCTGAACAATTTTGTAATGTGGCCCATATGTTTGCTTTTCTTGATGAAAACCAAGAAGGTAGCAAATTATCTGCAGCACTGACATATAAATTGTATTTTTTTTTTTTTTTTTTACTTCTGAGTTTAGATTAATTCTTTTATTTTTTTTATATTTTGCTGGTTAATTGCTCTCTATTGAATGTCCATATTGCGTGGAAAGTTTTAAACAACTCTTTGGTGATGAAATGTTCTTGAATGCTCCTAAATAAAAGTGTCACAACATAATCTATTTAATTTTTAAACTAGAGATGGTATTTATGAAAAATATAATCTAAAGACAGTGTTCTGAAAAACATTAAGAGAAAACAAACTTAAGACCTAATTCTTCCTGGCAAGCAGAATTATGTCAGAAGTTAATTTGGCCAAAATAGAAATCTGGATCTCAGCTGTGAACATGGAAATGGATTTAAATGTTTACTGATGAAACTCTTACCAGGCTTGAGATGAACAGGAAAAACTGAATGCAATGAAGTGCAAGCTAAAAGTGACCCAAACCATGACCCTCTCCACCTCCATGTGCGTAAGCCTGTGCTTTTGTGGTTTTATGTGAAAATAACTATGTAGCTTTGGTCTTTGGACTTTTGGTAGCATAATGTTTTAATCTTGATGTGGCCCAACTAAGTATGTGACTACATATAGAGCAGTATCATAGCTGTGACATTTTTTCAAAGCAGAAAATGTTGATTAAAGATACAGATGGTCCGCTTAAGTCCTCTGCTGTGTTGCAGTATACTTTATTGACCATTCCAATTTTCACAGAGTTTTTTCATTGCTTATGGCAAACTTCTTATTGTTTAAACTTCTACTAAAATTCTTTATAATTACAAATTATGGTACAGATCCTCTGCTAAGGGACATTTGGAAAAACTAACATAAGCAAGTTAAATACGTGAATTCAAACCATATTACATGACTGTGTGGACACTTGATCTGGTAATTAAGATATCCTTCATTCAATTCAACTTGAGTCACTTCCAAGCCAAATACAAATAAATCATATTAAAGTCACAAGTTCAGCAGGAGGAGATCCACAAGGAGATTAAGGCAGAGCAGCAAGTCCACATAGAAAGCCTATTCAGCATAATTTGTATCATGCCTGGAATTTACAGTTACAACAACTACGAATATAATCCCAGCTGATCTAAATATTTCCCTTTCCTTACTCTGAAAAGCAGGTAAAAGTTAGTGTAAAAATATTAATTCAGCTGCTAACTCTTTAATGTTCTTGAAAATGGTTTTACTATGCAACTTCCAACCACTGTAGCCCCTTGCGTATCCCAAGCACCACAGACAAAGAGAAGATGAAATTAAAACTGAATTTTCAGAACATTTACAGAGTTAATGAAGAATGTAAATGCTGTTTAGCAGAGTTGGTTTGGGGTTTTTTGCAGGGTTGGTGTTTCTGTTGGGAATTTTTTTCAAGTTTGACTAGATAATGAACTCCTCCAGGCTGGTTAAGCTAATTTTGTAATTTAGCAGGATGTAAGGATGCTGCAGTGTGGACTTCTCCTGAGGCCCATTACTTCCTGATCTCTGCTATCAGATCAGATTTATGATATGCATAAAGAGGAATTTGGGTCCATTTAAGGTTTGCTGCTTATTGACCTCTAAAACTGCTAAAGTGATTTCTAGCAGCAGAGAACATTATACTGGAGATCAGGATTTTGCAGGGCCTTTTTATCTCAGGAAGTGGTGATCCTTCTTAGGGCCTACCAGCTTTATGGTTTTCTGTAGCAGAGCAAAAACCTTTCCTGTCTCCAGCAGGACTTTCTAGTTGAAACTCATACCTGAAGACACTACAAATGCATAAAACATTTTACTAAGACATGTGAATCCTAACGTAAAAGAAATCAAAAGATTCAGCTGAATTCTTTCTGCTTTAAATTCAGAAGTCCTTAGAGGCTGCCTGTCAGGCTCAATGGAGACAAGGCTGATGGACATACTAGAGTTATATCACAACTTTGTGTGTTTGTTTCATACTTTCTTCAAAAGGGCACAGTGGCAACTTTTTCTCAGTCCAGAAGTGGGCAATTGCACTTTCTGCTCTCGTAAAAGAGAACTTTTTCTGTTCTCATTTGTTTGTTTTTAGCTTCAACTTCTTTCACTAGTTTAGCTTCACTAATCTTTCACAGATTTATGTTTTTAATATTTTTGTGCCATTTTGGTATCACATCCATGCACACTCTATACTGAATTCAGGGTTAAAACCAAAAATCTTGAAAATTATTTCATGTTTCTGCACTGACAGAGCTCGACGTTTTGAACATTACTATTATGAAATGAAGTCTGAATATATAGTATATTTTGAATAGTTTTCCATTTAACTGCTTCTTCATGGCATATATCAAAACCTTGGGCTGGGGAAGTGTTTTAGAATCAGATGAGCACCAAAATACCTAAATACTTTGAGTTTTCAAAACTGGGCTGAAAAACAAGCTTTCCAGTCTATTTCGACTTTAGTTTGGCCTGGAAATCCTGCATCATCAGCACTGGAACAGTAGTTCATTCTCCATCTTATCAATGGGTGGGCACTTCTTGCCAAAACTAGCCCTGGTCAGGCCTAGATAATTCTGCAGCACTGTAAAGGGAAGTATAGAGAATGTACTCTAAAAGTAATAAAAAAGTGAGGGAAGCCCTCTGCAGATGGAAACAAGAATGCATTTTTAGTATCAGTGGGCAATATTTCCAAAAGCAGTCAAACAACTACAAAATGTAATCAAGGTGATTTTGAAAGTACCACTCCCAGGAAAGTTACAGTCTTTCTGTTGTTTCTGAGTATTGTGCTATTTGC
Source organism: Promerops cafer (assembly GCA_013398275.1). Classification (NCBI taxonomy): domain Eukaryota; kingdom Metazoa; phylum Chordata; class Aves; order Passeriformes; family Nectariniidae; genus Promerops; species Promerops cafer. The sequence continues at coordinate 985,287 of VZSE01006462.1, read as the reverse complement.
ATTTTGCTCCAGAATTCATAAAACAACAAGTAGAAAGCTAAACGTCAATTAAAACTAAAAATTATGTTGCTCAGGTTAAGGTCTAGTTTTTGGAAACTGTTCAGTCTACTGAAAACAAGACACCTCCTTTAATTTAAAAATTAGCTAACATTACTGTTAGAGTTAAAACATATGGTAAAAAATAGGTGAATGGCTCAAAAATCAGCTCATTCCCACTTGAATTAGGTTTTCTCTGGTATTGCATGAGCTAATGCCATGGCTATTTTTTTTCACTAAATGAGTTTGGGATAGTTTGTTTCACCAGCAAGAGATTCTAATTCTGGATGAGTATGTTTCAATGAGATCTTACACCAAGAGTTTTCCTATCGGGTATACTCCTACTAGTCAAAAGGAGTCAAAATCTGTCTCCTCAAAAGACTGGCTTGTGAAAATATCAGAAATAGTATCAGTTCCTTAGTTATAATATTTAGTCTTCCACTAGTTTATACTCCACCATATAAAGGGATTTAAAAATTAGCTGTTTTTGCTGTAGCTGTGATGGTTCAGAAGCTGTTTCACAGGTATTTCAGTAGGCAAGAAAGTTATGGTAGAGAGGCTGAACATATATGTGCATACCCAGAGACAGAGACTTTTCTATCCATGTTTAATCTATGTTAGCCATTATACTTTGGAAGCTTGCTCCCTGCTATCCCCTGACATCGTGATAGCTTGACTACAAGAATCTGTTTGGGGATTTCTTTATACTTGAGAAAAGCTGCTTGGTAAAGCTGTAGTACAATAACTATGCCAAATACTGTCCTTAGAGAGGGCATTCTGTTGGCCTGAAGGAGTCCTTTTGTTGGCATCCTCAAAGAGAATTATCTATACTAGCAGAAACATTTCTTGCTGTGATGGTAACCACAATTTTCTAGTTTTTTTTGCAGGGAGTTATATCACGTAGCTCTGAATTTTTAATATGTGTAGCTGCTTCATTTATACTTAACAAATGTTTCACACCTGTTTATTCACCAAAATGTTACTTTCTTATCTTTTCAATCATCCCTTTTCTTGAACTCTGCAGTGGACACTACATCCCTGTGCCAGATACCACTGTGGGAGTAAAGAGCACGAGACTTTGCAAATGCCAGTAACACAAATAAAGATTCATGAAGATAATCATAGCATCTCAGTGCTTGAGGGAAATACCACTTCACATCTAGCACAAACCCATTCTTGTCTTTTCCCTCTTTTATGGTAAGACTATATGTGTACTATGATACACACTATAATTATGTAAGAATTTAGAGGTTTTTCATCTTTCTACTTCTATTTGGACATGAATCTATCCCAAAGCAGCAAGTCCTGTATGTAATCAAAAAGGAACTGAGATAGAGGGTTGTTCTGCCATCTTGGGAAACAAATAATAGTCTCACAGCATAGTTTTTAACCAGTTTCCTTTGAAGCATCAGAGATCTTACAAACCTAGTTGCAAACCTAGATGCAAACCTAGTTAATCTGCTGACCAAAAACAATGGGATAATTAATGGAATGCTTCAGCTTTGAAATGGAATTCTTATGATCTAAGAATTATGAGTTGGATGGTAATCATTCGCTGATCTATTTAAAGGATTTGGATATAATTTTCACCCCATAACTCATGGAGCATGTCATTACTGAGTTGTCACATAACTACAGAGAGTTTGCTCAGGGGTAGATGTTTCATAAAACTGAAAGAAACTAAATATTTCTTTTCATTTTATTATGTATCTTTATTGTTTGGAATTTTCTTCATCAAAGTGTTCAGAGGTTCTAAGGCACTTAGAAAGTATATTTCTTTTCAGGTTACATGAAAAAGCATTTAAAGCAATTGCTCCACTTCTTTCTGGACAAGGCAAAGGCAAAGCACATGATAAGTTGCAAGATTTTTTTTTTTTTTGTATATGCAAATGCCTCCACATTCTGCAATTATCATCTCTTGCAACAGAGTAAAAACAGGGAATATTTCTCATTAAAACCTCAGGGTTTTTTAACCACTTGGTGCAGGAAAAATGCTTAAAAGAAAATGCAAATGTAGTGGTTGATGTAACTTAGATTCCCTTGAAGAGTTCTGTGCACAGCCAGGTTGATACAAATCTATCAGCTTTAATGAGCTTCAGATAAGGCATGTAGACAAAAATTTCAATACTTATCACTACCTTAATAGTATATCCATTTTGATAATACACACCTCACCACAGGGGTGTGGTAAGGCCAAGTTTATTCTTGTATTGCTTTACTTGTAAGCTGAAGGATAGGTGAAGAATTCCTCATGTGGGTGCAGTTAGCCTGGCAGTGTTCTGCCATAGAAACATACCCTTCCCTAAAAAAAGGACAGTTTGATGGTAAAACTGTCTGAAGATTAGGAATTTCTGTCAGCATAGCTATGCCAGCCAGGAATCCAATACATGAGTGTCAAAAATCTAAAGGGGGAAGTAGACCTTAGGAATAGTGCAATACGGTCCCTGTGCTGAGAATGATGAATATCACTAATTCCCTGGGAAGAGGCATAACATGTATATATATTATTTCAGATTATTGCCTGTTCCATTTCCATATCCAGTGCCTCTCCCAAATGACTCTCTCAGTGTAATAAAGTAAATGTATTTTATTTTATCTGATGCTTTCTCTACTGTTCTCAACCACCTCCCTATCTTGTATTCTTTCATCTGCATTACTCATCTTCTTTCCTTCAAAAAAGCAAGCATGTCAGGGCATTCAGGATATAGTAGAGAAAGTAAGAACCTGGTGAATTTGTTTGATCTCTTTTCCAGGCATTCTGCTGAATTAAAAAAAAAAGAAAAAGAAAAAAGCAATTCCTCAAGTGGAATATGAACAGACATGTTTGGAATATCAAGAAATTTAGGTTCACAATGCCGTTATTCATTTTCTAGTGGGATTTCAGATATGTTTGCTGCATTTGGTTATGAAAATTTGGATTGATACAATACGCTACCTAGGAACCTCAGTCACAGTTCAGAGCACACTGTGAGGCTCTTAGAGGCAAACAGAAAAGTATTTTGTGTCCTAAGGAGTTTACAATCTGAATGGAAAATCAGATAGCATACAGATAGAATCAGACAGAGGACAATACAAAGTGACTTGTAATCAGGTTTTTTGCAATGTCAAAACAGATACAGGGAAACCTGTCTTGTGAGAAAGACGAAAGTGAAAAGAACTATGCTTATTTTGTCTATCAAAGTCAAGACAGAATGTAGTATTCAAAAATACATTTTTGAGTTAGGTAAATGTCAGGGAAAGTGAAGAGTTATTGAAATATAAGGATAGTTCAAAGCAGAGTGCACACGATTTCATCCTGAATGCAGTTAGCTAGATCCGTATTCCTTGGAAGCACAGAAATGTCCTTCCAACATGTGGAGTGAGAGGAAAGAAATGCGATTGCTTTAAGATAGAGCATGAGGCATTTACTGCAAAATAGGGAGGATTCTGGATTTAGGATTTTAGCTCTACAACTTGGCATATGAAACTGGCTCTTCAACTTGCTGATATCTGCAAGAGAGGATGGATGAAAACTTGACTGATGTTTGATGATCCTGTCTATTTGCACTCCAATCACATTGAAATTAATTAGCTCTGTGCTTCAAAGTCTCTGCCAGGTAGGTGCAGAAACAAGGAAGAATGTCCTCTTTTCCACCCTTCAATGCAAAAATTATGCTTCTGGGAAAGATGGAGTTTTACTTTCCTTTCATATGTCAGTGGCCAGTGAGAAGTCCTTGAGGTACTTAAGATAATTTTGGCTCATGTGCTTTAATCATGTCCTCAAGGCTAAACCCAGTCATTATATTTCAGGATATGTACTCCTTTTTCTGTAAAACCACTAATGGATTGGTATTTGGATTTTTATGGGGGAATTGCCTTCCTTTCTTCTATTTTTGTCTAACAAACCCCTTGCTTATGACATGGATCTCAGATACTGCATTTCCCCCTCTTTTCCCTGGTCTGTTCCTTTGAGAGGGGCTAGATTTTGGCACTTTTGTATATGAAGCTTCTAATAATGCTCCAAAGATTTCAGGGTGAGTTTGTTTGGCTTTTTTTTTCTTTTTTTTGTGTGTGGTTTCTGATCTATAGGATCGTGTAGTATAGAGCTCTCTGGCTCTGTGTGAAATGTGAAATACTTCACTGCCTTCAATTGCAAAGGAATTAGCCTTTTAGTTTCAGAAAAAAAGACAGCGAGGTAACTCTGTGGATGCTTCTTTTTAATGTAGGAAAAGGGAGGACAGGAGAAGGGCATGAAAATGCTTGTCTAAAATACCTGTACATGAATGCTGTAGGCTGACTTCCCAGGGGCAAAGTTTTGGTAATTAGAGAGCTTACATCCTTGTCTTTCCAGGGCAGCAAATCTGCAACTACAAGGGAAACAGATTTGTGAGGTGGAGGTCTCTAGTGAAGGAGAGGGAACGATTGGAAAAAGGGTGTGGAGCACTGTATCTTCAAAGAGTATGCCATGGGGCAGGGCATGAAGCCATCCTCAGAGAGATTTGCCGTGAGAAGGAGAATAAAGCAGGCATAGGGAAAACCTGGATTTTTGCTCCTATAGCTCAGAAGACCCAAGGCACCTGTGTCTGATCACAAGAGGAGTTCAGACCAGTTACTGTGGCTGGCACTGGCAGCAGAAAAAGATAATTTCTTAAATTCATATATGGAAGCCTCATGAAGTTCCCTTGAAGCAATTTTAGTCTATTTAATAATCACAGGAGACACTGCTAAATGTTTCTGTAGCAAAATCCACATGGTACCTCCACTGACTCTTTATTAATTGAGGGATTTTCCTAATGGACAGATGAATGTAGATTGAGAGGTGGTCAAGAATTCATGGGCCCAGTAAACTGAGGCTAGCCAGGGTGCAATTGAAGGGCATAAAATCTTCTCTGCTCCTGGCACTTTTTTTACTTTGCCATTCAGTCAAATGTTTTACAGTACTGATAAAAGTCACAGGAAATTTAAAAAAAAAAAAAAATCAAACAAAACAAAGAGCAATTCAGACCATATAATTCCAAATTCCACTAGAACTTTAGGTTTTGGAAAAACTGTTTTGTTTTGGAGATGCCTATATTTTATTTAAAAATTTTCCAGTAGATTTACTTTTGGCACCTTTTACTTGAAGCTAACAAGATGCAGGCTGCTGGCCTGTCACTGAAGACAGATAAGTCATTGTCAGGCTCTGGCATCCAGGTAGGTGTTCCCCAGACCCATACCAGGAATTCAACAGCTGTTTTTCAACAGAAATTCTTCTAAATAAATCAATCTGGCTGAATATACCAGGTATATTGAATATACCTAATACCTAAGGTATATTGGATAAGGTATTACCTCATGTAAGCCTTCCCATCTAGATCTTACTCCAGAACTGGATCAGAAGAGCAGGCTGGTGTCTGATGCAGACTTAATCAAATTCCCAAAAGCAATTAGGAAATAACCTGCTGAAAGTTTCTTATCAAGGAGGAAATGAAATTTAGGCCTCTTAGTGCAATCACTACCTTTTGTTTCCTTTTTAAGTTATTGTAGTGTTATCTAACTGCTGAAGGTCTCGTTTTCTGAATAAAAGTTACTTTCCCATCTGAATTCTGCTAAGTTCTTTGCCTCAGATAAACCTCGTGATACTGAATAAAACAGATAACTTAGTGAATAAAAGAGATTACATGCAACTGCTGCCTTCTATCAGCCTTAAATCAGTGCCTTTCACATTCCTTCCTCTTCTTTTCTGGTAAGAGAAATTGAAAATATGTTGACTTTCCCATTCATTGCTTGATATTATCTCCAAGATTTCAAATAAAACTGTTGCTATACATAACACTAGATCCTGATATGTGGATGTGAATCCATTATTTGTGTGAGAAAGAACACATTTATTTTACTTTTTTTTTCAAACCGTGTTTAAAAATATCTCTTATGGAAAGGGATAAGATGCAGAAAACTATGGTGTGATCACAGTATAAATCTGTCCTGAAACAATGCTTTTACTCTAAGTTCTGATGACAAAAACAAGACTTCTCTGTGTGAAGAGCATTCAGAACGGGAAACTGCAAGCTGCAGAAGGAATAATAGGTAATCATGGGAATTCTGACAGCCATTAGAAATCACTTACTCATGAGGATATAACAGCTGATTTCATTGCTGATCTTTAACCATAATTAAAAAGCATGAAAGCCAGGGATCTGGCTAATGTAGTTTCTATCCAAAAAGTAAGATTAATCCTTCATAATGGAAGCAGGGATTTTTCTTTTTCAGTGACTCTATGTGATCACAATAGCATAATAATATTGAATCATGCCATTACTAAGCATTTCTCAAAACCTTACCATTTACTCTTGAACTTTTGTTCATTTGTATTTGACAATTCTGATGTTTTCTTCTTTTGTGTTATAGAGGGGGAAAAAAATTCCAACTCTCTTGAGAAGTGTTTCTCATCTGGTTTCCATCAGAAACCAAAAATTCTTGTTTGCAACATTGGATTTTAATTGTAAATGCAAACCGACCATTTTGGAAACTTTATGAGTTTGCAAATAGACGTTGAGTAAATTTTCAGTGCTTGGAATCTGAAGACTTTTTTTAGCAGCAGCTGACATTTTGTCCTACATATGTATAACCTTAAACATTTAGCTTCATGCTGAGAATATAACCAAGCAACCTGATGGCTTTCAGTCTATCATTTGTACAGCCTTGATTGTGTCCACATTGTGTGGCTAAGGAAAGGAGCCTTTTGAAACTTCTTGAAAGTCACTTAAGGGATTTCTTCCATCCCCTCTTCACCAAAGAGCTGGGTATTGACTCGATGATGTGGTTTGATACTGTACAGTCATGCACTGCATTGCAAAATATTTCACTTACAAGAAATAAGGCCAAATTACAGAAAAGCAAATCACATAGCATCAGTAAGCACAGCACAGATAGAAAAGTCTCTCTGTCCCCAGACTATCAATATTGTTGCAAGCATGTGGCTATATACAATGTTTTGGGAGAAACAAGGTCCCACCACAGACTTCCTATATAATTTAGGCAAGTCACTGTTTAATCTCTCTCTCAATTTTCCATCTTTAAGGGATGGACCACATTACTTTGATTGTCTTGCTTGTGAGGCAGTTTATGAGGGTGTTTGTGGTGCAGGCTGTCTCTAGTTTAAAAGCACAGCACTTAGTACGGTGGAGCTATGACCAAAACATCTTTCCCTAGGGACTTTTGCAATAAGTATGGCACACATTTGTCTTCATCATGGCAGAGCACATATTTTTTAGCCAGACAGGCAGAGTCTGGAGCTTTAGAGGTCCATAGTACTAGTATGATAGATTTTCTTTCACCATCTCTGTAGAGAGCAGATTGGCAGCAGTTTACAAGTTTCTTTCACTCTCTTGGTTACCCTTCTGGAGGAGTTACAGGGTTCTCTAAATCTAAAGGCCAGAGGCTAATAACAGGATCCTGAGGTCTCTGCTGTGACCAGCAGAGACCTTCAGATGGAATAATTTTAATGAATTTCACATGTCTGTAGTGTTGACATTTACTTGAGAGATAATTTCCTTGACTCCTTTTATAGTCATTGTAGCCAAATAGTCACTTCCAAGATGGGATTCATTTGCCCTTGTTAAAGTTACTATTTTAGTGTGACATAAATCATCCCCTGCAGTTTCCTATTTCTCTTCATTGACTACAAAGAGAGCCCAAACAATTACCTCATGTGCAAACTTCTACTCTGTAGATCTGCACTTCAACTTGTGGTGCTCATACAACATCTATGGAGTCACCATACCTTCCCAACAAAGGCACTTGGGAAGTCAATTTTATTTTTTCTCTATGGGGAAACTGAGGAGCAGTGATATGGTCAAGGTGCAAGGCCACCAAGGAGTCTGATATTGACCCAATGCTTGTTACTCTGAGTAGCAGTGCTGACCCAGAATTGCTATTTTGTAAATCTTTGCACCACTTGGTTGAGACACTCTAGGGTTGAAATTGCTGAATGCTTGGATCTAAAGATCTTAGATAAATCTGCCTCAAACTGGAAACATTAGTTGGGCCTCATAACTGATGCTTATCATTAATACAATGAATTATACATTTTAAGAAAAAGAAATCACCAAAGACACCACAATAGCAGCTACAAACTGCTATGCCACCTGAACTATTTCCTTACACATATGAAACCTTCTGTTGAGTGAGACCTCTTTTGAGTCATTTCAAAACTGAATAAAAAGCATGCTATGTCTGCAATAGCTGAGTACCATAGCTCTTAATATAGAAAATTCTCATGGTTTCAACTCATTTTGAATTTCTAGGGAATAAACAGAAGGATTAGTAAAAGTGTCATGTGGCATGTGTTAAATAAAAATGAGTGGAATAACTGTTAATAACTAATTCACAAGCTTGTCAGCAGCATGCTATCTAGCTGCTGAATAATCAACTGCTTAAAGCACAGTGTCCAGTCCTTGAGACAAGGCAGAGCAGAGCAGCCTGTGGTAGAGGCATTGTCATGTGTTTTCTCTGATGTACTGGAATTGGTGGGACTAGTTTCACCCTATGGTAAAGTCTGTCCAGGGAAGGAGATTAAGCACACATAATCTTTGCCACCTATTACACAGCTGTATCAGAGCATGTTTCAAGTCACTGGCAGAATGAGTCCCTTTGTGCAGACTGCTAACGACAAGTGCCAGCATCGTGCAAGGTTCAGGTGATGTAAGATCCATTTCTAGGCATTTGAACTCTTGTCAGGTTTCTGGGGGCCAATGAATGAACCCTACTGATCCTGCAGAAGTGCTGTATTGTGAGTGCTGCTGGCCACAGTCCTGTGCTCAGTTGTGGCATAGTGTTTTGCACCCTGAGCTCAGAAAGGGCCTCTGAAAACACAGTGGGGCCTTCAGGGAGCACAGCAGCTTTAATGAGAAGGCTGCAACCAGTTTAGGGACACTTACTGCCCCCTAAGATCCCTGCCTTGCTCCTGGTGCTTTACTCTACTATGCTTCTCCTTTCTGGCATGCCCTAGTTTCTTGCTTTTTTTCCATCACCATTGCCATCTTACTTCTCTTCCAGCAACCTCTTCTTACTCACTGTCAGCTTTCTGAGCATGATTTTAAAGCATTCCTGGAGTAAGTCTAGTAAGAATAGATAGTCCTCTAAAGTTAATATCACAGATAAGCCAATGCAGGGGTCTAGAGTGGAGGCAGATTGAATTTTTTTCCAATTTGCTTTCATCTTTTTATACTCCCTGAACTTGTCTATGTCAAACTCCCTAACTGTCCATAATAAATTCAAATAAATACACCTAAGGAGTACATCACAAAAGTTTCTTGACACTAGGATAGCCTAGAAAGGAGAGTTGCTCTGAGACCACCATCTGAAGGGAAAACTTAAATGTAAGCTCAGATCATTAGATAGAGTAGAAGAAACAGAAACTGTTATATAACCAAATCGAAATTTTAAATTGGAACAGGCAATCAAACATCAAACATAAATCTATAGGAACCTATAGGCTGCTTCTCAGCCTTTTGGATAAGCTCAAGTGTAGTGTAGTGCAGTGTAGAAACTGCTAGTATCACAGAAGCAATTGTTTACATCTTCAGCAAGGAAAGGAACAAAAAAAGAAGAGAAGAGAAGAGAAGAGAAGAGAAGAGAAGAGAAGAGAAGAGAAGAGAAGAGAAGAGAAGAGAAGAGAAGAGAAGAGAAGAGAAGAGAAGAGAAGAGAAGAGAAGAGAAGAGAAGAGAAGAGAAGAGAAGAGAAGAGAAGAGAAGAGAAGAGAAGAGAAGAGAAGAGAAGAGAAGAGAAGAGGAGAAGATTTGGTATATGAGGCAGAGTAGTATCAAAAGGCACTCTGGGAGGCATGATGCCTATCATGTAAATGAATTTCACTTTTTGTCTGACTTGATTGATTAAATGTACTATGTAAATCAGTTGCTTTCTGTAGCTGTTTAAAAAGCTAATTTCTAATGATGTAATCAAATATGGGATTCAACATTAGAACCCCAACATATTAGGACAGGGAAAGGACAGGGGCACAGAAGAGATTCACAGGAAGTTCCATTTGAATATAGGTTAAGAGCTTCTTTACTGTGCAGGTGACTGCAGACTGGAAGAGTTTGCCCAGAGAGGTTTTGGAATCTCCCTCACTGGAGATACTCAAGAACTGTCTGCCTGGATTCTGTGTTCTCTAGGGTGATCCTACTTGAGAAAGGAGGTTGGACCAGATGATCCACTGCGGTTCCTTCCAATCTGACCCACCCAATCTGACCCACTGTGATTCTGTGAGGGCATTAAACTTCTGTACAGGTTTTGGCTTTGTTTCAAGGACTGACTGTGCCAGTATAATATTTTTAATGGGCGTTAAGGTTACCATGAATAATCATGAATCATAAGTAATGTTGCCTTGCTGTAGAGACAGTAAAAGCTGATAGCCTATAGCTGATGTGCATCTGGGATACAATTAAGACAGTTGATCCAATATTACTTTATGACCCATTTTGTCATTTACTCTTACTCCTAGCTCTTCTGTGCAGCTACTAGATCCTTATATATGCACAAATTTCTTCAAGTAAACTCTTAAGTAATAATATAAATACAATACCTTTTGTAAAGTTGATTTCTGAAGAGTTAAGGTTCATGCTGGACATCAGGAAGGATTTATTCACTGAAAGGGTGGTTAAGCATTGGAATGGGCTGCCCAGGGCAGCGATGGAGTCACCAACTCTGCTAGTGTTCAAGAAACGACTTGGATATTCAGGAATCCAACAAGGATGCAGCCCTTAGTTCCATGGTTTAGTTGGCATGGTGATGTTCAGGCAAAGGTTGGTCTCAATGATTTTAGAGGTCTTTCCAAACCTTAATAATTCTATGAATTAACAACATGTTTTGTGTGGTTTTAATTAAGACCCAAGATGTATGATGACACTAATTATTTAGAGCAGCTTTGGCTCATTCAGTGCTTATACTTGCTTATTTACTCTGACTACTCATGCTTTCATTCTATTCTAATTAGTTAATGCATTTATACTTCTTAAAAAATCTGATTAACAACATACTTGTCAGATTTTCATGTGGATTCCTCTTTTGTGTTCATCTTTATTTGAAAATGTTCCCAGATTTCAAATACAATGTGAGTATTTATGATGGGTTGACCTTGGCTGGCTGACAGGTGACCACCAAGCCCCTTTGTCACTCCTCTCCTCATCTGGACAGGGGAAATATGACTAAAGACTTGTGGGTCCACAGAAGGATAGGGAGATCATTCAGTAATTACCATCATGGGCAAAACAAAATTGACTTGGGGAAATTAATCTTATTTATAGATAAAGCAGAGTAATGACAAATAGGAACAAACCTAAAAATACCTTTCCCTCATTCCTCCCTTCTTCCCAGTCTCATCTGTACTCCCAACTTTTCAACTGCCTCCCCCAATTGTGCAGAAAGGATGGGGAATGGGTCTTGCAGTTAACTCATAACACTTTATATTTGCTGCACCTTCCTCACACTTCCTCTGCTTCAGTGTGGGGAAAAGCTGTTCCAGCATGGGTTCTCCACAGGCTGCAGCTTCCTTCAGGGTGCATCCACCTGCTCCAGTGGGTGATCCTCAATGGGCCACAAGGTGGATCTGCACTCCACTGCTGATCTCCATGTGCTGCAGGGACAGTTTCCTCACCATGATCTTCACCACGGGCTACAGGGAAATCACTGCTCTGCTCTGGTACCTGGAACATGTCCTCCCCCTCCTTCTTTGCTGATGTTGGTGTCTGCAGAGCTGTTACTCACATGTTCTCACTCTTCTGTCCTACATGGTGCTGCACAGCTTTTTTTTAGTGTTTCTTAAGTGTGCAGTCACAGAGGTGTTAGCAACACTGCTGATTGGCTTGGCTTTGGCCTGTCTTTGAGCTATCTAGACCTGTTTGGCATTGGAGCAACTTCTGGTGTTTCTTCTCAGAAGCCACCCCTGCAGCCCCCTGACTACCAAAACCTTGTCATGCAAACCCAAACCAGTTTTCCCTTGTCTTCTCCTGATGTCTTAATTTTCTGTTCCCAAACTATTCTTCTATGGTAGTTCTTCATTCAGACTCTGGGTTGGTGGATTCCTTTACCCCCACTCCCACCCCTGCCCTCCACTATATCTTCTAGTTCTTGTTTTATCTGGTCCTGCTGTCGCTATGTGTGCTCATCAACTCATTTCCCTCATCTTCATAATGTCATTACACACAACTCTAATTTTTCAAATCAGCCAGCTCTCTCCTAGATTTAAGTTTGATGCCAGCAGAAAATCACTACAAGGTCAAGAGAGTCTGGCATTCTGTTTTCACCCTGAATCAAGGGAGCTAGCAACACTCCATGAACAACAGAATGCCCAGTTTTTAGTTTTTCTGGGCTGATGCCTTCTTTTTTCTTTAGTGTGGTCAGCGGGAGAATTAATGAGAGACTTGAACAAGGTTAGGCAGATTTCTGTAAAGACATGAATTATGTCTTCCCAATCAGAGGGACCATGCCACTGACTAAGATTTACAAGTTACAGTTTCAAACCATGGAGGAGTTAGAGGGTTACAAAATGAGGATGTCAAGAACTGGAACACACTGTCTCTTCCCCAGTAATATAGCTTTTGGAAAATGTTGTTTGGAAAACAAATTTATAACAGCCTGAGGCAAGCCCAGTGCTTACCATTGGTTCAACAAGGAGTCTGGAGTGGGAAATGAGAGGCAGATGTAGGGAACCAAGGCAATGCTCCATCTGAGAACTGGGGAAGAAATGGTAGCAGATTGCTGTGGGCACGCCTGCTGTGGAAGGATGGGTTCTGAGCTCAGATGAAGAAATGGCTGAAGTCTGACAGACTTGTGACTAAAAAAAGTGTTGGTCCCACTGTGAGATGATTGTATCAGGGGGTTGATGTCAGGGTCAGGACACTGAAGGTCTGAGGAGAGCATGTCACCTGCTGACAATGTGCTGGAAGGCAATATTTTGCACACACATCTGTGCTGCCTGTTGGTGGACGCTGGGTGACCAAACCCTCCTCTCAAATGCATCCCGCTTCTTTCTGTGGAAGGATCTGAGCATTCCCCTCTCACCTGCAGACCTTGAACAAAGTGGGAACTGCACAAAACTGATAGGACAGATAAAACCTCCAGCAGGACACAATTCCAGTAACCCCCTCAATTTCAACTGGCTGTATCATGTTATCTGCTCACACACACAAAATTGATATATTTCTAAAATTTTTATATGAGTAATTGACAGATCTCTTATTGAACTTAAGGGGTCTCTAGTGAACATAGGGGTCAAGTGTAAAATGTATCTTTTCTTAAATCGCTGTCCTTTGAGTTTTAATTGCAGAATCACTGTCTCTTGGAAGCCTGTTCTACTGAATCATGTCCATTCAGGCAGATTTTAGTGTAGGTGACCTCAGATGAAACGAGAGCAGTTTCCACAGGCACAGTTGTTAAGCAAGAAGAGACAACATGCAAACTAACAAAACATGTAGAGAAAAGTCACAATCTAGTCTGGGAAGGAAGCCTGCTGGTATTTGTTTTGGGTGTGGGAATTGTCTGGAGACTCTGCAACAGAAATGTGTTGCACAGCCAAAGAAAATCTGGAGTCAAGCTCCAACAAGTTCCCAGCAGGAAAGCCTTGCTCAGCCCGGCCATGGGACAGCAGCAGCCCAGCACGGTGCACCATCTGCAGCCAGGTGTGAAGTGAACTGCTTTTGCCTGTTTCCCCATCACCTTGGTACTTGTCCCACCAACACCAGGCACAGGAGTTCAGGCTGCCATGGTGGGGGTCATCAGTGGTGCTTCCCACGTGCTGAGATGAAGTCATTGACCTCAGTCGCTATTTAGCTTTTCTGACTTTCAGTGAGGAGCACAGATGGGCTGCAGCGTCTGCAGAATCTAATAAATGATAAGGGATACCAGGAGATGTGCCTGTTCTGAGAAGCTGAACACATGTGCTAAAATTGAGCTGTATCCCCAGAAGGCTTTTCATGTCAATTTGTTTATTTCTTTGGACAGTATTGGTCTGACTGAATTGAGCTATCTGGACTTTATGTTCCTGGGAATTGGTTTCATTCACAAGAGCTAATGCCAAGAATTAAAAATTATCTAAAACTAAAGGTGATTTCTAGAAACTGAAAAGACCAGATGTCCATAGGTCTGCCTTCTCTTTTGAGAGTAGAAAAATAGAACTTGGGGCTTTAGAAAAATCAGGCCCACTTCATAACTCATACACTGGAAACTCATTAACTAGCCTTGGATAATATCAGAGTAAGTCAGAAAGATGGAAAGGCAGGCTTATTGTTATGATAACTTGCTACAGGAGCCATGAGATGCTAATTTTGCAGATATAAAAGGACTTAAAAAAATTCCTCTGACTTGTGGGCTGATAGTCTCAGAAATTAAATGAAATATGTAGTCCTTATTCATTTAACAGAGACAATGGGAAAAAAAACCCACCAAGAATGCTGAACACTGCACATTTCTTGTGGAAGTCCATTCAGTAAGAAAGTGGCCAAAAGGCAAAATTTGAACACTGGAGACATTGAAGTGATGAAGCCTGCAAATCAACTATGTTACACACCGTAATCTGTTTAACTGCAACAAATCTCATAAAAAATTGAATTGTGACCAGAAGATCTACATAGGTCTTTGCTTTTCTCGTCACCCAAATCTCTGCTTATGTGAGTATTTTGATCCTTTCACTGATGGTATTTTTACTCAACCTTGATCTGGTTTCAGAAAACATTTTTTTTTAGATTTTTTTTTTAGCGATGTGAGAAGAGTAATTTGATTTTTTCATAAATATCTGAGATCCCTTTTTATATACCATTAGCCAAGTATCTGCCAATATATTCGAGTATTTGAATAGAAGCATATGTAAGTCTTCTGTGTGTCAATTGAGACACTTCTGCATGGCCCTCCATGACATAGTAGAAACTAAAAAGTATTTCATCTTAATAATTGACACAGGCTGCAGTCAGTTTTACAAAAGAGTAAAAATCTTGGATATGGAAAGTTATTTACTCCTTCAGGACTGGAAGAATCACTTTTTTTTAATAGAGCTGAATTTACGAATAGGACTTGATGGGATTTTATTATAATTCCCTCTTTTATGTGCTGTGCAGTGTTGCCTTTGTTCACTGAGGTTAGTGGGATGATGCAGGATAAACAGGTTCTGACCGAGTTGTTTATCTTGCATAGCACCTTCAGCTCACTTTGAAGGAACAGCATTACATTTATTGCATATATTACATAGACAGTTCCCTTCTCACATATCCCTTTTCTGAGGTGTAAATCTACTGGCTTTTTCTAGAAAATGTATAAATTACAAGTCTAAACTGCAAACATGAATTTCAAGTATAACTAATATAGACACCAGTATATGAATATAGGAAACTAAATATTATAACCAGGGTAACCTGAACATTTTGAATAGATGTCAACATTGCAAATGAAGGAAAGGAATGATGTTGAATTTTGCATCTGATCCAATTCTTTTGATTATCTCTTCTATATACATTGTTTCAAACCAAAGAACAAGATCAGAACACTCCTGAAGAATTTGACAGCCCAAGACTCCAACAAAAACCTCCTACAGAAACCTTAATAATATGATTTCTTACATTTGGCTCTTCAAATTTGAACTGGTAGTCCTCTAAAAGCTGAAGTGACTCTATTTGATTGAAGTCTAATTTGCTACCTGTGTAAGCATATTTTCCAAGTCCCCATGAATAAGCAAATAAATGATCATCAAATATTTTGATTCTGCAGAATACTTTCAGAGGGAGTGATTTTTCCTTTCCCAGCACTTTCAGCACAGCTTTTAGTGATGCAGTAGTTCAATAGCTAGGAATGTTTGTTGCTCACCTGTACTGATTTTGGCTGAGACAGAGTTATTTTCTTGAGAGGAGCTGGTACAAGGCTGTGTTTTTTGATTTGTGCTGGAACCAGTGTTGGTGATAGAGGGATGTATTAGCTATCTCTGAGCAGTGCTTGCACAGAGCTGCCTGTTCGGCCTCTCCCCCCACCTCACCAGCCAGGAGGCTGGGGGTGCACAAGGAGTTGGGATGGAGCACAGCTGGGAAAACTGAGCTCAGCTGACCACAGGGACATCCCATAACATATGGTATCATGCTCAGCATATAAAGCTGGGGAAAGAATGAAGAGGTGATGTGTGGAGTTTGCCATCCCAGGTATCCACTACCCATGAAAATGCCCTGCTTTCCTGGAAATGGAGTGGCTGTGTGGGGCTGAGCTGCCCACAAGGATTGACCAACATCACCCAGCATCTCTGCTGTGGAAGACGAGTTACTCTACATATCAGAGTATGATTTTCATTAATTTATTGTGATGGAATTATTCTTTACTTTATTCTCTTTTAGTTCACTGTTTGGGACATCACTATACCCTTCTGTTTGGTCAGCTCAGCTGGATGAAACTAGTTGAGGGTATTGCTTCAGAACAGAAGTCTTCTAGTACTTGCTGTGGGAAGAGTTGAACAATTGTTGGTGTACAAAATGAACAATTTGTAACAAAAGTAATAAGAAGGACACATATTCCTTGAAATACCTCTTTGTCCAGAAAGTATAGTAATTGGAATTTTTTTTTTCCTTTTGAATATGAAATAATTCTCGTCTTTTGTGTTTGTATTGCCATGCATACCCTGTATGCTATATTTTTTTTTCAGGTTTAAAAGGAAGCGATGTTGCAAATTCTGTCTTTAAAGTAGAGTTTCCTGGATAGCTTTTATTAATATTGGGCCCAGACAGAGACAGTAAGTTTTTAATCCCTTATAAATTCTTGATTCAGTGATCACTGACAATGGTTCTCCCACATAATCTGATGTTAGACTGCATATTATAGGCCTGAGATATTTATTGGGGTAAGCCTTGTAGCTTATGGTCCCAATACTCGAAGACCCACACATCTAGAGTTTCTGAAAACCCAACAAAATGCAATAAAAATGATAAAATCAGAATTTCCAACTATTCAGAATTTTTCTATGCCATTTATCTGTTTTTGGTGTGTGATTTTTGGAGTAGTAGCTTGAGATACTTGAAAGGAGTCTTTATTCATGGGAAAAGATGTTCAAATCTATTTGAGGAACAAGTTTCCTTTGTGGTGTGTCCAGAATAACAGTATTGAAGTTTGAAATTCTTAATGGATTGCTTTAGGTAAGTTTTACATTTGCCAAAAAGGAATAGAAAAATTAAGAAAATCCATTCCCAGAACTTTCCATCTTTTCTTTAAGTTGAAAAAGAGCTCCCATTCCCAGTTCTTTAAAATCCTTTTGGATTAACTCTGGTACAAATTAGTTTAAACCAGACTTTTCTAGCTATAATAGTTATACAGAGCTGCCTACAAGTTAACTTGAATTCAGTCATGTGAGAGAAGCCTGAGAACCTACAAAATCCTGAGGTGAACCTTACTGTAGGTGGCAAAGTTGAAAAATATCTTCATGCCTAGAAAATCTACCAGAAAAAGGGACAGTCTCTTTCAAAAATGCCTATCAAGGATAATATTGTGCCTTTTTCTCCTCTGACTCGAATGACCAGCATGTAAAAATCAAATATACAAATGAAAAAACATGGGTGCAGGATCAAGCTGCAGATCAGGATTAACTCCATCCACTGAGTCACAAGCAATGAAGCACATGTGCCGCACTGCCCAAGGCTAGCAGTTTTCCAAGTGCTTAGCATGTGTCCTGAATGTGTTCAGAATGCCCTGCCAGATATAAGTTTTCTTATAAACTGAAGCAGTGCTGGGGTGTAACAGCTGCTCTGACATCTCATGAGACCAGAGTGTTGCACTGTGTTGAATGTTGCACTTGCAGCGTACTGGACGTTCTGTCAGCACATTGCAGCAATTTGGTGGCACAGCCAAAATCGGTAGAGAAAAGAAATTGTACAGGCAACAATATGAACTTGTTAGTTAACTTATGGCTCAGGATGTTTCTAGACAGGAATGCTGGCATAAGTTCCCTAAAAACTAGTGTAGTTCTGCCAACACTCTGGAAGTGGTGCATGAAATTTTAGTATGAGGGCTGTTCAAAGTAAGCTTCTTATTCAGGATTAGGAACAGTGAATGCTAAACCATGGAACACCCCTGCAGTGTGCCCTACTCCATACTCAGAAATACACTCCAGTTAAATAGAAGTCAGGGTGGAAAAAACGTGGCCTACACAATTTCATCTCTTTCTGAGATGATCTTGATTCTCTGAGGCAAGGGTGACAACATCTTTTCTCAGCGACACACTCTACCTATCTCTGTGCTATTGCCAAGGAGACTGGGCTACTCTGAGTTTCAATGCAGACTGAAAGCAAGAGCAGAAAGTAAAGTATTATGGTTTCAACACACAGCTCCTCATGTCGCAGCTCGCAGAAGGAAAATCTCAGCCTATTTAAAGCAAGACCTTACATCCAGAGTCTGATTAATTTCAGCGAATTTCATGTCATGATTTGGTGCTGTCCTTGCATTATCTCCATGTAATCAGGAAAACTGTATTTGGGTATGCAATGACTTTGGATGCTGACAAAATATTGTCCTGGAGATGAAATCCAAGAATCTTTTTTTTTTTTTTTTTTTTTTTCCCAATTCAAAGCACATCTCAAAGTTGTTCTGGCTCTTTCTGTGAAGAAGGTTAACACAGATTTTCTGTGCTAAGGCTGTTTTAGTTTTACAGGCACAATGAAGATTTCTTCACTTCTGGGAGGAAAAAGGAAGCATTCCAAACTGTTTGCCAAAGAAAAGCTGTTTACAAAACTAGCATCTTGCTTTTTTGTCTTGGGTAACTTAGCATCCATAAATGGCAAGAAGATTGTTCTGGTACTCCAAGTCCCCCTGCATTATTCATTAGGGAAGCTCAAGCTGAATAATTTTCTCTAGGACAAAGCTGTTGCTAAGCTTAAAGTTTGGGAGATCTAGTAATGCAGCTTTTCTTATCCTTCTTCCCAGGAAACTCTTCCACTCACACGATGTGAGGATATCGTGACTTGGCAAAATCATGCTTTGTGCTACTTCCTGGATACTGGACAACAGGACAACTGTGTGAACTGACGAGAAGATTTATTAACCCTGCCACTTCAGCAATCAGTCAAAATGAAAGGAAGAGAGGGCAGAGAGAGTGAATGAAAGGGTGCATAAAACTATTTCTTCATGACAAGTATGGTATGACATAGCTTTTCCCAAAATGATCAAGAAGAAGCCATATGTATATGTATATTTTATAGTATATACCCTGATTTCCTTGATAAATGTAACTTCACCTCTGCCAATTAAAGTTCCATCTTCTATTTGTCTTATTATAGGGTGGGCCACAACACTCAAAATGTCCATTGCTTTTTCTTCAGTCATTTGTGTACAGACTGATGGAGTGCACAATCTCCTCTGTTGAAATTTCACTTAAAGGAAATAGGGATTTCATTTTTGGATAGTCAAAGAAAACTTCCATCCAGTGGAAAGGACTGAGGTTCAGAGCTGAATGACAGCTTTTGCTGATGGTTAGCTTTTGGTCACAGTGTTAGCAGTGTGATCATGAGAGTCTCTGGGCAAAGAGGCTTTGGCAAAGAACGAAGGGTGAGCTCATCTGGGGAGGCATACAAGAAAGGTGAAAGAAAAATAAAATAAAATCTGGAAACTGATTTGCAAGTAAGATGTTACAGGGATTTTAAGCATTTCTTCAAGATTATGAAAAGTATAACAAGACTGTCTGTCTCTGTGCATCAGTCCTTCCAGAAATGACTCGGCATGCATAAAAGTAGTAGAAGAAACAGTATGGAATTAGGTCCAGCACAGAAAACAATGAGTCAATTTGGCTGCAGTATTATGGAACATTTGCCAAAGTACTACTTTGGTGCATTTTTCTTAGCTCTAAGGGTGTTCTATCTCCCTTCCAACTTACACTGCAACTCTGAGAAATTACTTGTTTCAAAAATTCTATTCAAAGGTTAGAGGCTCTTGGAAATGGACTTATTCTGGCACTCTGCAGAAAAATCATAGGCCGAGTGAGCACAAAAACTACCTGTTGATGCCTAGAAATGGTTCCTATGTGCCTGTGTGGAGATACACTGGTGGATTGTTAGGAAGAAAGCTAGCACTATTTTCCTCTTCACTAGGCTGCTTCTGCAGATAATCATATCAATCATATCAATAATAGCAATCATATCATATATCATATCATATCATATCTCATCATCTGCTTTCACTGTTGTCTGGAATGGGACTAAGGTATGAGCAATGTCTTTGAGATCAGGGGAAATCACACTCCAAATACTACTCAGATGTACCTTTTATGAGACTTTCATATGTTTTACTATACTTTAAAACCCTAAATATAAAAAAAAAAAAATCCTTGGTTGTCTGATTTTTATAACATGACATATATTCTTATTTGTATATTTATGTGCTTTTTAGAACTTCCAGTTAATTTTTGCATGGATCTTGTGGATAACAGTTTATGAGGTTCTCATGGGAGATGAAATCAGACTTTTTCAGTCAGATATTTTCCAGTAGTTGTTTTTTTTTGCACAAATTAACTGAGATTTTCAGAATAGTATTCACCAACATACAACATATATGTTAAAACAGCAATTTATATAGTTAAATTTATTTTTGGGCTCAGCTCTGTCACTTAAAGCTGAAATCTTTTGTGATAGAAGTATGATTCAATAGTTACTTATCTTAGAGTGGGTATGAAAATATTTCTTATTTCAGCTTTATTGAACACAGAAGATGTGCAAATTCTCTGTCAATGATTAGTATGATTATTAGTACATTGTGAATGTAAACATTACTATAATAGTGAGAACTTAACAAACCAAACCTGAGCAGCAGGTAACTGAATCCTGTGTTACTTTATCTCCATTTAAAGCCAGGGACTTCCTTTACAGAACAATGTAGTCATCAGTACACTGTGATTTTTATATTCACTTGTCATACAAGTTGCCTGCGGTATGTTCCCATTTATCTTAAATATCCACATGTTCTAAACATGTAATCATACGCTGAGTGCCTGAAGGCTTACTTGCGTAAAATAGGTGTGTTGCAGGAATACAGCGTGCATTTAGGTATCTTTATTTTGGAAAGTGTATTTTGTATTCAGTCCTGCACATTGTGCTTTGCAGCTCAGTAGCTGCAGTTCATGGACATCTATTTAAAATGCCGATTTTTAAATAATCCGTCCACATGCATTTGCTTCACTGATTATAAGAGATTGCAAGTTTTTACTGGTACTGCACAGCTAGTAGAATGAATATATGTCAGTTCAGAAGAACTTTAAAACATGCATTTGTCTTCGAGGCTTACAGTGACCTAAGAAGACTGGTCATGAAGTGAACTTAAGGATCAAAGTGACAGCACTGAAAACCCAGCATTGGGATGAAAATTGGGTCATTCACATCCAGTCTAGCTGGGACAATTATCCTAGCATAGCTTAAGAACAAACTTTACAGTCATCACCAAAGGGCCCAAAGTCAGAATTTGTGTGTTTGGCCTCCCCTGACCCCATGCAAATGGTGATGTCACTAAGGAATGAGGGAAAAGAATTGTTTGTGTAGGTCTGCTTCTAAACAGAATTCTTTTAAAACTTTTCCATGCAGCATCAGCTGTTTTTCAATGATAATATTTTTATTTACCACTAATCCACTCAAGACAAGACATAACATTCTTGTTCTGTTACTTTACTGGAATTCTTACTTGTTCTTATTTTCCGTCATTTATTTTGATGTCCCCACATCACTTATTTAATCCAATTTCAATCTGAATGGCAGTGCAGTAACTGTGCCTAATTAGATAAAGCAAATTGTTGTTATTTTTTGCAAAGCTGAACTTGTTAGGGAAACTACAAGGGTAATGCTATGACAAAATGAACCGCTGAACCATCATTGTCCTAAGCCCAATACTAAGGCACTTTACTTTTAAGGCACTCAAGGTCTAAAAACTGTTTAAGAACCTCACTGAGAAGGAGCCAAGTCAAATATTAACAGAGACCAACAAAAGGCCATGAAGAGTGAGTGTATTTTCATGTGTCCTTTATAGGAAAGTTCTTTGGTAGGTTTCTGAAGCTTACAACAGAAACGGGGTAGAGATATTTCAACATCCAGGACATCCAGCAGTGGCAGCTGTCCCGGTCCATCCATTTATTCTGGTTTCTCAGTAACTCCTTAGTTGTCTTTTAGAAGGTTTGAATCATTCTAATCCAAAAAGAGCAAGGTACTTTATCGTATAGTTTATTTGGTGAGTAGAGATTGCTTTTAAGCATTAGATTCATAATTCATAAGGTGTGTTGGGGAGAATGAACATCATGAGAAGGGAATTTAGACTCTTACAGTGAGATATGGAGCATACTGTGAATCTTGGACATACCTGTGGTTTCATTGATCTTAATTTCCAGGTGGGCTGAAGATTTCCTCAAATAGATTGAATTCCAGTAAAAAAAAACAGATGCAGAAGCATGTCTGTAGAACAGAGTCTAGAAATCTGACAAAAATTATAGTGAACAAAGAATTATGATGCCAGAATGGATTTTTTTTTTTTTTTTTTTTTTTTTGCAAAAGCTAATAATTTCTCATTTGAATAATGTCTTGGCATAAAAATGAATATACATTATTACTTATTGCATACAAATTATACCTATAGCTGTGTTATTCTACTGTTTACAGAAGGGGTTTACATATCTGAAATGTGTAAAAATGTGTAATCACTCTTGACAAATATGATATTTTAAGCTGCTTTTGGGAAAATGAGATCCTATATTTTTATATCGATATTTTCCTCCCAGACTTGAGATACCATGAGTTCTGAGATAAGTGATTTATATCAATGTGGAGCAGAAATAACAAGACTAAGACATAATGTGATTTGAAAAGGAAGACGTTTATGTTTGATATTGTAGTAAAGGAAAACAGAGACATGGTCAAAAAATACAGCAAGTTAAATGATTAATTAGATGTGCAAGTAAAAACTGCCTTCATTTAAAGCAGAAAAAGAGATACTGTGCTAGCCAAGGTACAACATGAACCAAAATGCTTCCAAGAAGTTATATAAGAATTCTCACTATGGTTATCCATACATCAAGCTCTGGTCATGGATGCAATTGAAGATTGTGCAGAATGACATGCCAAAATGAAAGACTAAATGGTGATATTTTACACAGAAACTTAGAAAAGGAAAATTGTGAAGAATATTATGTGGTCTCTTTTAATAATGACAGCTAGACAATGGAGCTGACAGATAGACATTCCTCAGAAAATGTCAGAGGCTAAAATTTGGGTTTGTATGGGATCAAAGAAGCTCAAGTAAAAAATATAGTTTTGTGAGATATTCAGTTGAGATGCTACCTGAATTTGGTTTGGTGGAAGAGATTACCACAGAGCAGAAGAGGAGGTGATGAAGGACAGGAGAAGACATAGACAGCAAAGGAAAAGCGAAAAAAGGAGTAAGACCAAGCAATGTAATGGAAAACCATGAGTAGAAGGGCAGCCAAAGAGGAAAGAAGCATGAAAGCCAAGAAAGAAGAGGAGCTAGGAGAGAAGCACTGCTGATGTCAGCAACAATATTGGTGGGTCAGGAAGAGAGAAGAGCTATGCATGATTCTGAGCTTTGGTTTTTAAGAGACTCTGGTAGCAAAATTTTGAGAAACTACCAGACTGGGAAGTATCTAGGATTGAAGAAATTCTCCAGACACTGACATTGAGATGGAAGCTGAAAAGGTAAAAGGTGGAGGTTAAAGCTGATGAGCTAACTTGTGTTATATGTGATGTTTTTAAGATGCAACATAATAATGGACTACTGCTACATGATAAAGAAAAGTGGAGGGAGGCTCAAGGTTTAAAGGGAAGAATATGGAACTGTTGGGAAATATCTACTATTGTACCTGTCTGCTGTCTAATGTAAGATATATATCACAAATAAATAACAAAAAGTGCACCTTTAAAAAAAATGGAGGGAGTACTTCTATATAAGAAAAATTTCATGGTTTTACCTTGTTTAGTTTACCAGTAGCATACAGCTGATTTCCATTATTTTTCATGTTCTCTTTTACTGCTTTCCCCCTCTTCTTAAGATGTTACCACGTTATACACCTTATTTTCCTAAAAACCATATTACTGGAAACCCAGTGGTTTATGTGCAATGTTTAATGCTGATGTCATCCTCAATGTAACATGTAAACATATAGCTAGACTATGCTTTCAGCAGGAGCTGCAAACTTGACTTTGGCTCCTTAGCATCTCTGGAAATCAAGTCAGTTTTTCCAGTGGCTAATTGTTGATTTATTTTTCTAACTGTGGACATTCTGCAGCAATTTTAAGTAGGCTGAGGAATAACTTACAAAAAATAGTTTTTAAAAAATTAAAGCAAAGATTAGATGAAATTTGCATATTTGATTTCAATGTAGCTACCCTTTCCCTATCTAAACTATGCAGGTGGCTGTCTGAGAGCTTTATATATACTTGGATGGAATTAGTTCATCTGCCCATGAACTTAGCATCTAGATGCATATTTTCTGCCTTTGCACATTTTGGTGTTTAGAAATCTGCTAAGGATCCAAGGATTTCAGGCCAGAGTTGGGTTCAGTGGTTGTGAATGCCTTCTTACAGAAGCAGGGTCAAAGAGGAAAGATTGGTGGCAGAGCTGCTGTTACTCATTCTGCTGCAAATAAAAACAGTAGGAAAGAGCTGCAGGCTCCCTGAATTTTTAAGGCAGTTTACTTTAGACAGGCACTGGACAAGGCCCAGAAATGATCTAGAGCACCAGGATTCCCTATTCCCAGCAGTATGCTCTTTACACCATGCTCCCTCTTGTTTACTGTTGTTCTGGCCTCATGGCTCCCTTAGTCCTGGACACTCTTGGCCACATTTGAAAGAAACAGTTGATGTTTGCTTTCACCATTAAAATATTACCTAGCTTTGTTGTTTCACAGATGTTGTATATTTGTTACTTCACTGAAAACTTTTGAAACAACCTCATGCGCCTCTCCTCTTTTCAAAGTCTAAATTTGGGCTGCTAAATTGACATACTTTATACAGCAGGATTTGTCAAGGATTAAGAGCCTAAAAGCCTTCAACCTATTCCAGGGGAAGAGAAGAGGTTGAGTAGCTTTGGTAACCAGAAGTCTCAAAATTCACATTGGAGCTAATTTAGTTTATGTGCTATTCAACTTCCTGCTCCTGACTTTGCTTTTTCCTTCCCCTGCTCTAGCCAAATATATGGCCCAAATGTGAGCAAAGCACAAGTAATTATGCAGTAATTGTAAAGAATTAGGACCTTCTCTTCTGTTCCTCATTGGAAAGCTTTAAAATGAAAACTCAGGTATTGTTCTCACATGTAGGCTCAGGAGCTTCAAACCAGAACGTGTTCAGCGGAATAGGATCCATTTAATTCTGATCTGTTTTTTACTTATCAGATGCAAGAGTTTTCTCGTGAGTTTGTTCATATACAGGTTTTATTAGCAAATAATTCTCTCTCTCAGTTGTTTACATTCCTATGTGGCCTGTTTTTTCAGAAAAAAGGCAACCTTTGCCAAATGTACTTCCTGGAATTTCATAATTTCACTCTGATTTGCTTCGTCTCATATGTTGAAGTATTTTTTTTTTTTCATCAATTAAAAAAAAACAAAAAGGAAAGAGATGAGCTAAGTTTAAAAGAGCTTGTTGGCGTCAACATCTAAGTATTTTGGGGTTATCATGAAACCGAAACAACATGAGATGAGGTGGAGTTGGTTGCATTATTGACCACTATATTTAGACAAAAGTGAAGGAAGTGTCTCTCCTTGGCATTGTGTGGGCTTCACCTGCAGAATCCATTTCTGCAGGAAATAGTTCCAGTCAAATATTATGGCTAAACTTTAAAAAGGATGTGTATAAGTATTGTCTAAAAATAACATCTGTTGTGACAAATTTTAAAAGACAAGTACTTCAATAGACTGATGTCATTAAAAAAAAACATTGCAAATAACATTTTGCAGCTCAGGAGGACTGTGGGTTTGTTTTGCTTGCTGGCTTTTTCACTGAAGGACTGTCCAGCCTTGGGGGAAGTTTTCAGAATCACAGGACAGTTGAGGAGGAAAGGCCCCTTGGCAGTTATCCAGTCCAAATCCCTGCTTGCCCAGAGCAGGCTGCCACAGACTGTATACAGCTAGGTATTGAACGTCTCTGAGACTGGAGTTTCTACGACCTCTCTGGGCAACCTAGAGCAATGCTTGACCACCCTCACTAAAAAAAGGGAGTTTTGAATGGAATTTCCTGTGTTTCTATTTGTACCCATTGTTTCTTGTCCTCTCAGTGGATACCACAGAGAAGGGCCTGGCTCCAACTCCTTTACCTGCTCACCAGGTATCCATTCACTTCAACAGGGTACTGCTGTGCAGGCCTCCTGCCACCTGGGTTTGATTTCCTGATCATGGGAATGACAGCTCTTGAGCATAGAGGAAGTGATTCTTGAAATCATTAACTGGTCTATTGGATGCTTCTTCTCTTCGGGGTTGAATCCTATGTGATTCTTCTAAGCAGATCCCTAAAAAGGCTAAGATCTGCCATCCTGGACTCCAGGGTGGTGATCCTGCTGTTTTATTTGCAGCTTCCTCTCAGGATGCTGAATTCTGCTATCTCATGGTCGTTGCATGAGGCCAAGGCTGCCTCAACCTTGACATTCCTGAAAAGTTCTTTCAACAGGCCCCCCCTTGCCAGATCTGTGAGTGTGAGACTGCTTCCATTTGTCTGAAGAATGCCTCATCTGCTTCTTTCTTCCTGATCAGGTTGTAGTAGATGCCCACCATTACCTCACTTGTGCACTAGTGACCCCATGAGCTGTCATCTGGCTCATTACCCAGCCTGAGGCAGAGCTCCATGCATTTTTCCTTTCATCTAAATGGCAACTCTGCTCCCCACCCATTCCCCATCCCTTCCTGAAGTCCCTGTATCAATCCTGGGCAGTGGTCCAGCCATGTAAGCTACTCACCTACCTGTTCCTGATAAGATTGCAGTCCTGTGACTAATCACAAATCTCGAATTCCTTCTATTTGTTCCCTTTTCTGTATGAGTTAATGTGTGGGGCCTTCAGAGAAGCACCCAAAAGTGCTGATTTTGCAGAAAAAGTGTGAGAGCTTCCCCAGCTCTATCAGCAGTTCTTTATTTGTCTGTTGACACTTGGGATGGGCTCCCTTTGTACTGATGTTATTGATTATGAGATGTCTTCTGGCCACATTGGCTGACGCCATTTGCTTGCCAACCCTGTCCACCATTTCCTCACTTGACAGTGGGTTATCATCTTCATCCTTCTCGTTCCTAGTTTAAATGTCTCATCAGTTTGGCCAGCTTGTTGGCAAAAATGCTTTGCCTCACTTGGTCAGGTGGATCCTGTCTCTTCCTATCAGGCCTCAGCTTCAAAGAGTCATAAAAATGGAATAGCCATAAAAAGGGAATAGTCATAAAAATGGAATCCCTGTTGTCAATAATAGCTGTGAAATGGGTTACTGTTCCACAGGATCTCTTTATTGCTCCTAAATTTCTTTCCTCCCCACTGGTAGTATCAAGGAGACTTCATAGGCTACTTCCTTGATTCTTGAGTGTTTTTAAAAAAATGGGAAACTTTTCCAGGAAAACAACATACTGTACCAGCCACAGTTTGAAGGATTCACAGAGGAATATGAGGAGAAAATAGGTCAAGTAGTTTGAAAGAAACTGGATTGTTACACATCTTCAGGCCCCAATGTTGGTGGCTCCTGGCAGACAGGGACCAAGAGGGACAGTACAGACATGAGTTACAGAATCTGTAGGAAGAGTGTCTTTGGAGTAAGTTTCTACAAGGACCATACCTGTGGGCTTGTTGGGCCACCAGCTAGTTTTCCATGTTGAAATTTTGTAAATACAGGAAGGTAGTAACAAGAATGGTTTTGTACCATGCCTCTGTGTGATCCTAGTCTTTTCTCTTAGACAATCCCAGCTGGAAACAATGACTCTGAGCTTCCTTGAAAAGGGTCAGTGGAGGACACAGAGGAAAGGGAATCCTGAAAGGAATATGTAGCCAAAGACATTATCACATTCAAAAAGGCTTAATAAGCAGTGTGGATGAAGCCATAGAAAATAATTTCATTGACTTTATGCCTACAGAATAGGTTTTTCAGGTCTTCCTTAGTCTAAATTCTCTCAACCCATTTGCATTTTTGATAAGAAGCAGAAAGCAGTTATGTGTTAAAACCACTTTTAAGTGTAGGATTTTTTAGCCTGCCAGAAGGATTTTGCATTTCACATTGTAATCCCTGAACATAAGGGGAGTTTTTGTTAAAAATACTAGTTTTATTTGAACAAAAAGTTGTATAAAAATTTGACATGAAAATGACCTTATAGATCCCTATTTAGTAGTAAAGCTTTTCTGTTATTTCTAATGTGAATTTTTTGGAAGTCCCAACTTTCTGTTTCCTACACTGTCCTGTGTGCTCAAAACACAGTTTTCTGTTGACTTCTGCTGTCAGGCCTGGTGATAATCTTCAAAATTATGTGCAGAAAATAGAGACTCTAAACTGTTATGAAAATTTTCACTTTTTGCACTTTTGTATGAAGTCCAGGTGTTATTTATAATGTAGCATTCTTCCAAAGGCAGCTTGGAGAAAGCAATGCATTCCCTGTTAACCCTCAACCTGCTTGCTTGGGACCTTCCTTATTTTCTTCTTTCTTGGGAAATTATTTAAAGCCAGAATAAGGGTAAATTTATCATTAGTAACAATGAACTTGCATTCTCTAAGATCATGAAACCATGGAGAGATTGTTGAACAAGAGACAGAACCCTCATCCTGCAGTAATTGTGTGTGGTTTTGACCACTTCTTCTCAGGTCCTTTTTTTGTTTTTACAAAAACAATGTCCGGCCCCAAATAAGTGCTTGCGTGAGCCAAATGCTTTGTTGATGGTGAAATACCACAGAGTAATAAAGTAAAATAATTGGCTACAATCATTTTGAAAAAGAGTCTAGGTATCAGATTGATGTAAATCCAAGCTGCGGTAATCCAGTAAAAATAATGTTAACATAAATATAAAATTGCTTTTCAGACCCATTCCCAGAGGACTGCTTAGCCTTCTGATTTAGCCAGTCGTGGAGCAGCCTGGTCAAGACTGACATATGGGAATACAGCTGGAGAAAACACCTAAGCTTGACTTTGTATTTTCTGGCACTCTGAGGCAAGGCAGAGCCAGAGTTAGTCCAGGACATCAAGAACAGGTTTATTCAACAGCAACAAAACACTGGAGTGAATCTCTTTGGATCAGTTTAAGTGCTTAGACAGAGATGCTAGACCTCCTGAAAACATTGAGAATCTTTCCTGATCTCTGCCTGCCGTCCCAGAAGGTTTTCTTCAGGTCATATGTTTATGCTGGTGTCATCTGAAGGCTTAGCACAGTGAAGTTAGTGATATTCAAAGGATATTTCTTTCTAGAACAGTAATCTTTAGCCTGGCAATAAATATGATTGAGCCCTTCCTCAAAGTTTCTTTTAATGGCTGGCCTGTGCCACTCCAAGAAGTAGCTTCACCCATTTAATATAATATATAACAGTTAAGTTAAAATTGAACATATATATATATGCATAAATTGAAATTATATAACACTTAACATTTAAGGGGTTATTTTTTAGACCATCATAGCAGCATTCTGGGAACTTTTGGTCTACCTACCTCATTGGAAAGACAACAGTGATGGCATTTGTATATTTAGATTTTACATGGCTCAGGAACACTGTATACTCAATGGTTGGCCACAGTAATTGATATAGTCCTGTAGCAAACTATATTTTGGAACAGCTTTGGAACTTGCTATGAATTTTTGACAAAAACCTGGCTTCTGCCTACACTGACCTTCAAGTGGCTTTTTGGCATGGATATAAACATTGCTCATTCAGAAGCAGCTCTCTGGCTTTAAAAGGAAGCCTCAGCTATTTTTATAATTGTTAAACTTGTATTTGTAAACAGATATTGATATTTTGTCATGCAGATACTCTGCATTGCTGAAAGGCCAGTGTCACTTGTACAGAGTGCTCACAGCTATTCCAGCACTTATCCATGGGATTTATAGACATTGCTGTTTGACATATGAGCTTTCAAGGGGATAAAAATATTGCAAATTGTCCTGTCCTATAATCTTGCTAAGACCCAAACTGAAAGAGTTTATTGACCTTTAAATGTATAGCAGATTAAAAAGTCTGGCAGTGACCATAAAACTGATAAAGTATCATAAAATATCATCTTGTGCCATAAAAAATATGTCAGAGAGCAAATTAAAGCCTATTTAAAGTCATGTACTTAGTCACTGGTAAGAAATTTTCCTCAACTTGTAATTTTTATGTGTATGCCTTTTGGTGAAAAAGGTCCCTATCCTTTTTGATAGGACAAGGGAATAAATATATCCAAAATTTTGATGGAGAGGGAGACACCAGTGAAGGTATAAATGCTATTTATTTTCAAGCAGATGTTATATTCTGTCCCGTTTTTAATATTTCTTTGTTTTGTATGTGAATTGTGTGCTTGTACCTGGGTAAGTCAGTAGTATCCAACATTCCTCAGGTGACCCCAAATGGAGACTTGAGTAGTAGTGCTCCTCTGGCCTATGAAAGGTGGTTCCATATTTCAAACCTTGCTGCCAAAATCACAAGGGCACTTCAAGCCATCTTTTTTTTTTTTTTTTTGCCATTCTCCGGCCTTGCTAGTAGATGTACCTCTTTTACCACCTATGAACCTTGTTACTGAGAATGAAGATCCCTTCTGAGAATATTAACTGAATGTTAAAAAATGTCAGTTGGTGGAGAAAGATACACTAAAATTTGCTAAATGTTAGGGATCAGTCCTTGTGTAGTACTGGACTCCTATGAGACTTGAAAATTTTGACTAAGGTCATATATTTAGATCTCAGCATGTGATAACCAGGGGGATGCAATTTCTGTGCTTTGAAGACTACGTTCCCTGATTGCCTTCTGTTTTGACCTGCAGATATCAAGCATTCAAGCTGTAATCTGTGTACTGCCCAACTTAACAAAATGTATTGTTCTATCTCATCTACAAATCTTTGCAAGTCCTGTATTTTTGTGTACTTTCTTTTCAGTTTAAAAAATGTTTTCCTAGACCACACAGCTATGGTATATACATAAACGAAACCTTTAAAAATGCAGTAGGCTTCATCAGCTTGAGATAGTGATTTGATAAACAGAGTCACGTATCAGTTACATAGTTGAACAATGATGTTGCAAAAGTCACATCTATTTTTTCTGTAAATCTAATCTCAGTACTGAACGTAGAGATGAACATAGAAGGAAAATCTGTGACTATAGCGGTTCACAATGCTCTGGGGAAGAAAAAACACAGAGAGAAAAAAAGGAGGAAAAAGGGGGAAAAGAACAAAATAAGGGTGAGAGGAGAGGGAGACAGAGGCACTCTCCAGGCAAACTACTTGTTCTCAAGCACAACCTGTCCCCCACTGTTAGGTGACAACTGCAGCACAAATCATAAATAACTGGCATCTGAGTCATACAAAATCTGCCTTTACTCTGTCCAAACATCTCAGTCACATCTGTGGGACATTTACTGTAAGCTTAGTCTATAGGTCAGAATTTATATTCCAGCTCACAGAGCGCAGTTCTTTCCCTGAGTCATTTTGATATACCCATTGTGGTAAGAAACACGGAAGGCTGTATTTGGATTGGTTAGAAATTTACAGCTTCTCTCTCAGCCAGTCTTTGAGTAATGTGAAAATTTCCATCTGCTCCAAATCCAGGCTGTAATGTACTTATGTTTGCTTCAAAAATAGAAGGATAATAAGTGCAAATAGTACATTTGCCCACAGCAAGAAGTAGCTTGCATTATGCTTTTTCATATGTTCAAATTAATTTAAATCTCATATGGTCAGAATGAGCAGCCAGTGATATACCTGACTGTTGTATTTTTATTGGAAAAATACAAAATCACTGTATAACTATGAGGGACTGGACTAATTATGGGAATGCTTTTAGGCTTCCTATAATGTACCATTTTCTTATGGTATATAGCTCTACATATACAGTCTGACTACTCTTGATAGAATGATGGAGGCAGCAGAAATTATAATTTCCTAAAAATAAAAGGCAATTAATAGCAAAAGAAAAATTAGGATGTATACCTGTTATTAGCAGCAGGTATGCCAGGCATCAGAATTTACGGAAGAGAAAGACATCCCAAATAGTCTAGATTAAATTTACATGAATATACCCTCTTCAAAATATATGCTAGGCTACATGATACATCTGCCATGTCTTGTCTTGAAATTGTCTTCTGCAATTTCTGTCTTCCTCCTACAGCCTGAAATGAATTATTTTGAGCAGGAAATAATTACAAATTGTTCTGCCATTCTGCCTTAATAGTTTTATTTCTGCATTAATACACAAGTTTCATACAAAATGGATTTTCCCCTTAAAAATTTTCTAAATTTGTCCAAAAAAATGAGGATTTTCCCCCTTTCTTCTACTGAAGTAGTTTTTAAAGTCAACCAATGCAGGTTATAAATCTATCACAGTAAAAGGCTGAATATACAAATACATTCAGCCTAATGGTGCAAAGATTAAGCTATCACAATCAACAAATGATAGCATCAAGATGAAGAAGCAATTATTGTGCGCAAGCTGACATTCTCACTAAACATGAAAAGGTGTATAAATGAAGCATAATAATTTCAGCGTGAGTTGCAGTGATCCCAGATGCTATAAATGTGTCTGGGTGGGTGGCTATCAAAACTAATGTTGTATGCTATTATTCCCAATTTCTAAAATTGCTTGTCTGGCAGATTTTCAGCTTTTCAGGCCTCAGCTGGAGCTTAATATGATGTAACGGTTCTGCATATTCTTCCACGCGAAGATCTTCCTAATATTAATATCCCCTTACACATCTGAGGAGGTGCCATCTTACCCAAGTAAACTTCTAACACTAGAATTATACCTGGAAAACCAGCATCTTACCAGGTTTTGGAGGGAGTAAAGTAAAGAAACACTGGTGTGTGACCACATTTTGACTCTGAAATTTGTGTGCCGTATTTAATTGCTACAAAGACTATTGACGAAGTACAAGATTTTAGCTACTCCCTCCTTTATCAGACTATTTCTCTTATTACTAAATTCTTTCTTATATTTATCACCTCAGATATTGCAGATCTAGAAATATACGACTCCAGCACTGTACTGGTTTTCAGGCTTCTGAGAGGACTCCAGCAATAACTCTCAGACTTTTGTGCAAAGGTGCATTTGTAATTTTTAGAAAGATTTGAAGGCTCAGCCTCTAGGCTTAAAATCCCCTTAAGATATCAAAATTCTTCTCCCATATGGAAATAATTTAAGCTTGCCCACCTCCTTCTTTACTGCACTGGCTTAATCCACTCAGCTATAGAAAACTGCCAAGTCCAGTTATGAATCTTCATCTCTACATGCTTCTTGCCAAATATCAGCAGAAGATAAACACAGAGTGGGCTATGAATGTCTGCTAAGAGATGTCTGAATGCATCAGCTAATGTAGGGAATATTCCATCTCACACGCACTTTAAGTCCCAGTATTTTTTGCAAAATTAATATTATTCTCATTAGCTGCTGACTTCTCCATTGACACAGCTAGTCACAAGAAAAAGGATTAAATTTTCAAAAGAAAATTTTAAAATTAAATACCATCCCCTTTTTTTTTTTTTTTTTTCCTAATCCCTTGCTCTGCCCTAAAATACTAAGCTTCTGCCTGGTGAGTTTTGAAGTCCTTGAAGTAATGCCCAATTTTATGAACATAAGGGCAGAAATGTTATTTAAAGGAAAGGATGATACAGGAACGATTAAGATATTAATAAGTTTAGGTTAACATAGAGAAATGGTAATCTCAATGGCAGTCAGAGAGGAAAATGGATACGGAATTTGTGTTGATGAACCAGAGAAGTTGGGAAAGAATAACTAAAGATGAAAGGAAAATAAAGCCAAAACTATTTAGTAGTTTTTTCCCAAAGACTGTAATGATGTCTTGATCCAGTAGTTGATACTAGGTGGTTTTTTTCAGTAGCAGGTTTGGTTTGGCTTAGCTTAGTTTCTGGGTTTTTTTGGTTTTGTTTTGTTTTGTTTTGTTTTGTTTTATATGAGAATTGATTTTGCATTCAATAGGGATGTAAGTTTACCTCCCATCTCAGATGTGAGAAAAATAGTGACTTTCTGCTGAGAAGAAGCTAATGAAGACTTTTAAACAGAAGCTGGAGAAAACTGGAGTAGCATAAAAAAGGGTGTCTACTAAAGTCTTCTAAGAGAAGACCTTAGTAAGCATTCTGTGAATCACATCAGACTTGTTGACAATGACTGGTTTATTATGTAGCTGCTGAAAGAAATGCAGCTTTGTGCAGAAGACAAAGGAAGACACAGATAGGGAGTGACTTTGGAAAATATGAATGATTTTACAGACAGCAGGGAGGCTGCATAAAGTAATGAAACAGAATCCATTATAAGCTGCTGGAGAAGAGGTAGATGCAGCAAAAAGGAACAAACAAAAAGAGCTGGAATAAGTTCAAGCAGACTTTTAAGACATGGGCATGGACATGGACAAGCACAAAGTGTAAAGATGCTGAGGAGAGAAAACAGGGAGAGAACATAAAAATGCCGCTGAATCTGTAAAATGACCAGGACTAGGGGTGGAGGTTAATTGCCAGGAAACAGAAGGAGACAAGCTGGGAAGGAGTTTGGTTTTCTTTCCAACCTCCAATACACAGGACTGTATTTGAAACATAGTTAGGTAGGTCAGAGGATGTAAGCAAATGTTTGCCTGAATGCAGAAGCACATACAGGACATTTGGACAAAGGATAAAAGTGCAGAGGAAAAAGGGAAAAATACTAGACACAACATTTTGCAATGCTGAGGAATATGAACAGTGTTTCATAGAAACAGGTCAAAGCCTAATGGAATGTGTGAAGCCTAACAAAGGGAGATAAATTATCTCGTGCTGGATACCATGCTGCCACAGCTGGATCCTCATTAATATAAGATGTAGGTACATTTTTGGTTTTTGTTACAGAGCAGTGATATATGCA
The DNA here is from genome assembly GCA_013398275.1 of Promerops cafer. Lineage (NCBI taxonomy): Eukaryota > Metazoa > Chordata > Aves > Passeriformes > Nectariniidae > Promerops > Promerops cafer. The sequence goes on along the minus strand of VZSE01006462.1, from coordinate 950,260 downwards.
CAGTGTAGGAGTAAAGCAGAGACAAAGTTGTAAGAATGCACACAAATGAGTTAAAAGTAGAATATCTGTATATTAGGTTATGTTACTGAAGGCTAATTGTATTGAGCAAATCAAAACAACGGATGGTGGAACCCCCATAATCTATTCCATCCAAACAGAGTGTCCTGATCTGGCCACTCCCAGGGTTCTTTAAAAAGGATCAGACCGTGGTCTTCAGGAGGAAACCCATCAAGGGCACCCAAGGAAAACACTGCACAAACTGGCCAGGATTACTGCCTTCAGGGGCACATGGTTTGTTGTGGGCTCTGGGGATAGACAGTTGTGGGACTGGGTTAAACTTGCTATTAGACCTTTTAATGTGATTGTGGGAAGGTGCAAAACTTACTCACAGATATTTAAGGGAAGGACCAAAAGAAAAGGGAATTATCAGAGTGGATTCAGGAAGAACAAACATCTATCCTATGCTTTTACTTAAATCCTCCTTTACTTAAATCCTCCTCCTCCTTAAATCCTTCTTCTAAGCGTATTCCACAGGGATGTGCTTTCTTGTCTCAGAAATATTCTGTATGTGATGTACAGGCTCTAACAAATGTCAGGTTGCACTGGATGGTGGATAGGTAGATATAGCTATATAAGTATATATTTTATGTGCATGTACATTTTAATATTCACATTTATATTTAAATTTTAAAAAAATATTCTCTTCATCTGGGTCCTGAATGTTCATTTGAAAGTCATTATGTGTCTTTCAATTTGTAAATGGTGCCTTGGTGTCATTCTTGGAGACTCTCTAATTGCAAATAATTTTGTATAGACAAGGAGATGTTAGCAAGAGACTGGTTTGTTTTCCTGGCATGTCTCCAGAAATCAGTGATTTAGAGTCAGTGCTAGAAGAGTTGGCCTGAAGAGAAGCTGATGGGATACAATAGAGTTTTGAACTTCTATTCATTTTTATGACATTATGTTTTCAACATCTGGAACAGTTCTAAACTCTCAGTCACATTATAATGCTCAAAGCATTCAAACATCAAAAAATTGCCCCTTAACACTTTGATTAACTGCTGCTTGTCTTGAATCTGCTTGCAGCAAAGTATAAATGAATTTCACTGTTGAAAAAGACACTAGTTTGGTTTAATAGTTGTGTTTCTTTAGCTGTGTGTCCTCATGGAATCTCTATACTTAAAGGGACTGCTAAATGTCAATTTGGGTGGTATTGGAGAACAACACTTGAAATATTTTTTTATATGTCAGGGATTGAAATGGATTAATACTTGTATTTTTTTAGTTTCATGGACGTGTCAGAATAAGGTAATATTACACCCTGCTGTTTTACTAAAATGACAGAACTAAATCCTGTCAAATTTAACAGGGTTCCTTGGAAGATTGTGCAGGATGTGCTTGAACTGAATAACAATGAATTCAGTCTTGCTGCCTGACCAACATGCCCACTGTGTCATATAACCCTCACTGCAGCATGTCACAAGTGTCCGTAGGGATAAAGTTCCTTATTTACAAATCCTGCCTTACTCAGATATACTCAGATATTGCACAGCATTTTAGGTAAGGTTTTCTGCCACCCCTTCTAATCTTTGTAGGAAATAGTGGTAATAAAAGCTATAACTAAGGTAGGTTGGTATATTGGGAATGCCTCAAGTTAGTTGATTATAATGGCACCATAATTATGGAAGCTGGAATTTTCCATATTTGCTTTTCATTTCAGGCTAAATTTCTTTGGAAACCTAGAAAATCCATTTTTGCCAGTTTTGTAAAGATGGATAAGAGAGCACAGCAGAGTCTTTTAATACCATTTAAAATAATTTCCAACTTTTTTTCTAGAAGGCGCTTATGCTGTTGTGCAGAGGTTTATTCAGTAAGTGAAGTTTGGACAATTCAGCTCAGGATTCACTCTTTGATTGTTAATAAATCTGTGTACATCAAAGGGTTTGTAACTGAGGGAAATCTTAGAACATTTAATTAAGGACATCAGGAAGTATGAGTCAGATATTTGCTAAAGGATATAATTAAGCAAATTCCCAAAAGCTGTCCATAAGGCTCAGAAATAGGAAGAGCCAAGTTCTTTGTCAGCACGGACAGACAGTTCATGTTTTCAATGGTAGAAAATAATAACTTTGCTTGAAGAAGAGTTACTTTGGTATCTAACTTAAATAATGGATGTTTAAGCTGTCTTTTATATGTATTTATAGGAAATGTTACCATGTCAGAAAAAATTCTCAGATATTACAGTAATCTTTGTTGAAATCAGTCCATAAAAAAAAAAAAAACCTGGAATCTTAAAATAGTTATGAGATCTTCCAGCCTGGGAAATAAAATTTATCTAGAAACTCCTTCAGAAAAGTAAATGTAATATTTTTAAAGTATTGAACATACTATTACAACTCTACACTCTAAACAAATAATTACTATATGAGTAAAATATATGCAGATATCTTCAAAATACTTCACACAATTCCTAGAGATCTTTTTCACTTAAAATGTGTATTTTCATACTTTAACCAAGAAAGATTTATAGAATATTGCATCTTACATCCCTTTAACCTGAAGAAGAATGACCATATTATAATGTATTCATCAGTGTATATATTTATGGTGGAATCTATACACAATCCATATTTGCTGTAAGTAAAAGCTGGTGATGAGAAGACTTGTGGAGTATTTACTGATCTTCATCTTCTGTGTAAGTATAGCATAAGTGCTCTCATGGCCCACAGAACAGGTAGATGATGCTCACCCAGCATCCTTTAGTCATAGTCCACACAGCAGTAGAGCAACAGGAACCTGTCATTTAGAGGAGGGATACCTTTGGTGTAGCTGCACAGGAAATGCAGCTGATTCCTTGCTAAGGCTAAGTTCAGTTTTCAAGTTGGTGTGGAAATTGCAGCAATACTGATAAGAGAATGTAGGTTTATATCCTGAAAAATGGCTAAAAATTTTTCTTATTTAGGTACTTTTCCTCAATTTCACATTCCATTTTTTCCTGAAATGCTAGTACCAGTAAAATTCAAGCAAACACATAATTTTTTTGTGTCAGGGGCTGATGCATCTTACAATTATCCTGTCAGAATACCAATTAGTTTGCTGATCCAGCTCATCAGGCAGCCATTGAAAAGCAAGAAATGTAGCAGGAATGAGCCCACCCCCTTTTGGCAACAGCTGCTTCTTAGGTCAGTGTAGAGTGATCACAGACCTATAACCAGAGTGAGCCAAGGATTTTATTTCACCCACCCAGTCTGTCAATGGCAGAATGACAGATTAATGCAGACAGTTGCAATAACTTCTATGCAACACTGCATGAGCCCCTGACAGTACTTAGGGTTGCTCTAAAAGACTCCTCTTTGAATCAGATGTTTGCAGGTAGTAACATTTAAATTCTACTCTAGTTTTCACAGTGATAAGCAAAAGGTTGAGGGGGCAACCCACATGCATTTTAATTGTAGAGGAACACACAGGTTAGTTTTAAGCCAAGCTCATGATATTGATTTTTAAGACCACCTGGTAATGGGTGAATGCTTGAAAGAGGCATTCTTGTTAAGAACAGGGCAGCCGTGGAGTCATTGAGAACACAGCAGGAAGAAAATTGTTTTTTGCAAGGGTCTTGTTTGATCTGCAGGACTGCTGGTACTGCTGTTGATGGAAAGGAGGAATGAACTCAGATGTGAGTGCCAGACTCCAGCCTATGATGACAAAGGTGATAATTAGAAAAAAACAAACATATTTTTGCTTGTGTAGAAAGCATATTTGCTTTTTGAGAGACAGTAAATATGGGGCACTTGTGGTGACATTTATTGTCTGAGCTTATAAGAACTTGCAGACTGGCATCTCTAGATGTTTGGAATTAACACAGTAACTTTGAATGCCACATTTAGCCACTTCTGTGGAATGTTCTTGTGTCAATGGGCAGAAACCTAGGGGTTTGGGTAGAAACCAGAATGTTAAAGAATGAAAAGGGAGACATGCAGAGTCCTTGGCATTTGGTTAGTTGACAGAGTAGCTCTTAATTGTCTATAGACGAAAGTCTTAGTCTCAGAAAGTCTCAGAAGACTACTATCACATTCCAGCAAAACAATGTCCCTTGTTTCAGCTGTTCACTGTGGCTTCTCAAGTATACAGTTGAAGAGAAAGAAAAGTCAAGGAAAATACAATTGTGAATGGTAGATGGAGTGGGGATGTCTCAGAGAGCTGAGAAGAACAGATACGGGGGAGCTCTAAGTAGGGTGTAGGTCCTGGAAGAGGGTGCTGAGGAGAGCAAGTGGGAGGGTTTGGGGTTGGATCTGGAGAGAACAGGGACCTGGGATGAGAGGCGAGAGTGAGCACTGGGGGAAAGCAGGACTGGGGAATTAAACACTGTGGTCTGGGCATGGGTGTAGCTGCAGATCAGGAAAGGGAAACAAGCTTTGGCCTGGCAGAAAGAACACACAAAGATCACAGTATCACAGAATGGGTAAGGATTGAAGGCACCACAGTGACTCCAAAGTCTCTGCTCAAGCAAGATCATCTGAGAGTACATTGCACAGGATCATAAACAGGTTAACCTTGTGCCACAGCATAATACCAGATATGTTGTGGTAATGAGTGACGCAGGGACCCCAGGTGGGTGCAAAGGCGTGCTTTTTATTGCCAAAAACCCGGCCTTTTTAAGCAGTTAGCCAGTTATCAGTTTGCATAGTTTTAAGGCACAACAAGCCCAAGTGAACCAACCACCACACACCACGATGTGCACGTGATGTGGACGTGCAGCAGGCACGCAGCGCGGCTCTCACGCCTCCCATGTTTCTCTACCCCTGTTCCAGCTGAGTCACTCTCCCATAGCTCCCTTCTACTTATCCTGGGTAACAGGCCAGAGCCATGTTACAAGGCCTTCCCTTTATAAAGCTTTACATATCAATAACACAGATACACCAAGTAATGGAAGAAATGCCTAAAAAGAAGCAGGTTCTGGTAAAAAAATCTCGAGAGAATAAGAACAATAAAGTGGACATGCACAAATAATGGCACTGGATGGTAGAAACAGCACTTCTACAACAGCAGGAGTTTCATCATACAGGAGAAAAATATGTGTATTTCTGCTTATTTCATACTATCGTATTATTTGACTGTTAAATGTCTGATCTGAAATCCATTTGGCATTTGACTGGTATAGGTGCACACTGGATAAAGGCTTTAAAGATTAAGGAATTTGATCTAGTTAGTTCCTTATTGTTTATAGCAAAGAAGGTAGGAAAAAAATATACATCAGTTTTCAACATTAGAATTACCTCTCTTTCAGCACATAAATCACTGCTTGACTTTATTGCATTTCTGTTCTGGAAAACTTATTAGTACCAGAGAGCTAAACTACAGAGAAAAGGGAACCACAAGAAAACATCCAGAATATATAAATGCCACTTCCAATAATATAGGACTAAGCAATTTCCTTTAAAGATCCCAACTTGTCAAACACTGATATGAATTACGTCCTGTTGCATTAAGAACTAAAAGCAGCAACTGGCACACTCTATCCTTGGCTTCCACATTCATTTAGATGTAAATCTGAATTGAAATGATAGCAGCAGAATTTTCCATGCAAGTAATTCAGGCAGAAGCCCTTACAATTTCTCACTCAATCTGGCTGGACGTGATCCTATGCAGTTCACACTGAATGGACAAATAGTCACTCAAGGCCTGTGCCAGAGTTCCTAGTACTTCCAGACAGTACTGGAATTAGATTAGAAATTCTGGATTTTATTTAAAACAAAGAACAAGCTTCAAGTGCCTATGTTTTGGAAGATAAGTTTGAAAAGTTTGAGTACCTGGCTTAGATTCACTCAGCACCTAATTGCAGACAACCTTGTTCCTTCATAGCAGAGGAATGCTAACTTAAAGGTCCACACTCTGCAGGGCGGAAGGGAAAACTTTTTAAGTCAGAAGTGTCTGCAAATTCTGGTCCCCTGTAAAGGTATTTTACATAAGTAAATTATCAAGCCCATCTCCAGTGACTCTTCTTATCTCCCCCACAGGGACAGAAAGTTAATGGCAACATTGGTTATATGGTGGTGGTGCTGTGTCTTGGGGCATAAGGAACCTTGGAGATGGAAGGCTGGATAACCAATGGGGCCAGTGGGGTACGATTCATCTCCTAAATTTGTCTTCCAAAAAGAAACCACAGTCTGATGACACTTTCCTGGGAACACTTGGACAAGAACTCTGATAACTTAATAGTTTAAGAAGGACTATGTAGGCGTCAAGCTAAAAAGAGAAGGCTCAGATCATTTGCCCTAACTCTCTGGGACAAATGAGAAGCTCTGAGCCCTGGCAAAGCCCGATGTCATGCATGGAGTCCCTAATGTCTTAGCTATGTGACACCGCAGTTCCTTTGATGAAAGCACACATTATTTTAAGGTAGAAATATAGATGAGATGCTGATAGATCTCATTCTTCTGGGATGAAAGGGCACGTGGCTCGTGAGATGTTCAGCCCCTGAGAGAGGTGCTTCAGCCCAGTCTTCAGGAGTCTTCTGTGTCTGGCCTAGACAGGATCCGCTCTTTTGCCATTCTACAAGGAGCAAAAATGTCAACCACAATAATACTGAGGTTTTTTCCAGCAAAAGCTCTGTGGGCTAGAATGTGAAAATTTCTTATTTCTATAACATAGCATAATCTAAAAACCATTGAAATGCTTGCAGAAACACAAGATAATTTAAGTTGCTCCAATAACATTTTTTGATTTGTTTCCTGAGATAATCAAAATAGGAAAGGAAAGCATCCCTGACAGAAATATATTTGGCCTTGTTTAAGTAAATGTTCCTCAACAAAAAAATTTGTCTGAAAGTCCACTATAATAGTCATTCTATGGCACACAAAAGTAGTGAACATCCAGTGGGTATGCCACAATGCAAAGAGACAGAAGGCATTTATAAAAAGTGAATTCCAAATAATTAGTGTAAGAGATCATGAAATGTACAAAAGAAAAAAGATAGCGTGAGACATATTGCAAACAACAGGGGGTCAGGACAGTAACAGACTGCTGTTGCCTCAGGGGTTTTCTACAGATGGTTCATATTTCTGGAGTAGAAATGTATGCTATATGAAAAGGAAAATTTCTTTTAAAATTTTGCCATTATGCCATTTGAGTTTTGATTCTTCTTAAATCTGTACTACTTAAGGGGTAGGCAATTAATTTATTTTTACCATTACCTCATTTTGCAAAAGCTCTGCCTCTAAAAGCTCCACTTCCACTTTAGAGAGACATCATTTTGTTGCTGGGCCACAGCAACACCCACACTCAGAAAATGTAAATATAAAGACAACTAGGGCAAGAATTAAAGAGAGAAGCAAAGGATACCAATAATTGAATGCAGCCCTAATATTTCCAAATAAGCTGATGTATGCCTCAACATGGGGCACTGCAGAGAAAATTAAATATCTGTATGGAACTCCTCTATATTATATCCCAGAACAGCTTTTATTATCAGATTTTTTTACATGATACAAAGTTCAATGTTTCAAAGGGATTTTCAATATTTACTCTTAAGTTAAGGTAATGGAAAACTACTGCATCAAGTAAAGGTCTTAGGAAAGAACTACCTATAACAAAAATGAAAGAGAAATCCAATGTTCTTTGAGGTCACTTGATTTTTTTTTTTTTTTTTTTTTTTTTTTTTTTTTTTTTTTTTTTTACAAATGGTACATTATAAGGAATTCTTGCTGGACAGAAAGCAAAGCTGTTCTGAATTTCTGGCAAAGCTCAAGCCCCATTTACTGCTGTGAAGTCAATCCTTCCTGTGGAGCACACGGTTTTCAAGATTAGTACTGCGCAGTTACTGGCCCCGGAAGTCAGGCTGGGGCATGCTAACACTATTATTCATCCCATGTGGTGCTGATATGAAAAGAAATAAAGGTGAAATGTTTATGAGGGTGAATTTTAAAATTGGCCAGTAAATGAATTTAGCACACAAAAGTTGATAACATTTACTGGACCACAGAAAGGCAAAATAAAGCTATGAAGCATTAATAGACCAACCTTAAATCTTTCTAGCTCTCTTAAGGGCTGAAACAAGAAATGTCATTAAAAGACCAGTGAAATGTGAGCAGTATGGTAGACTCATAAAAGAAAACATTGTCGATGCCATGCCTCTACACACTCACATTCTCACAGTAAAAGAGTAATTTATCAACTTGAATCCTTGTGCTTTTTTGTTCAAAACTCACCCAAACCCTTTGAAAATGCATGAATATTTCTTTTTAACTGATGGTCATTCTACACGGTATTTCAGAAGAGACTGCTTATGACTTTATCTAGCAATGTTCTTGTTAAAGTCCCTTGAAGGACAAAGTTCCTTGTTAAGGCCTGTAAACTACTAGGTCAATTTTTCCCACTGTCATTTGTTGGGGCCCCTATTTAAGGCCACCGACCGTGATGCAAAACCTCCTTTTGACTTCATAAGCTCTGGATCAAATTCACTGAGTCAAGCATATGGGAGACTTTCTAACCTGGAAGAATGACTTCCTCTTTAAACAAGCTCCCTTTTCAGGAAATATCACTTATTTTCAGTGAATGTTTGGAGGCTTTGGTAAGTACACTTGATATGTGACTAATTAGCACCGTGTGCCAAGGTTGAGATTTCTCTATCAAAATATGTACGTCAGTCTATCCTGAAGGGAGTATGGGGCAACTAGGAGGCATCAGACCTTTTGTTCATGTATTGAAAGAGAGCCACATATGTCTTATATGCCAAGAGTCAGGTGTGAAGCCTGCCATGCAGTTTGCCTATGGGAGAAACACCTTTTCCACTATGTTGATGAGAAGTTAAACATGCTCATTGGTGCAGCAAGTACCGTGCATTGAAAAAGAGAGGCAGGAAAGAATAACTAAGCTACCTCCAAACTGCAAGCAGAATGGATAATCCAATTCCAACAGTACTGTATTTACTGCACAGTGCTACTCCTGATAGACTTGCTATTCTGATTTGTTCTTTTCTTGATGCATAAGAAACAAAGTTTGGTCAAATCCTCCTAAAGATAAGTACAGTCAAAATTTCATTTTAGATGGCAAGTTTGTCAAAAAACAGAACTTTTCCTCTGAAGTCCTTGTTTCAATTTGATATTGAGACACTGGTGCAAGGTTCTAGAAATTCTTTGCTGGGATAAAGAATTTTTTTTAATGGTTCTATTTTTAAAACTGATGAAATTAACTTTTTCATGTAATTCCAGGATGCAGTCAGCTAGGAAATTAATGCTCTGATGATGTGATAAACACCTCTGAGCTGTATCAGTTGTATTTTATTTACTTCAGCTAAGACAATAAAGAGTTTTGAACAAAATCAATCTAGGTAGTTTTATTTAGATAGGGATGATTCTTCACAAAACATGTGAAGAATTTCTCTTTAGCATGGAAAAGCAGAGATTTGTTTGCAAGACAATAATTTTTTCTTTTGTTCCAAGCTCTAAACCAACAGCCTTCCTGCCTCTCTCTTCTGCCAGCTTAATACTGTTTACCTGCAGGTGAGTTCGAACACCTCAGAAAAGAAGATTGTTAGAAAAAAATGTTGCTTTTCTCCATTTCATTGAATATGGGTGTTCTGTCATCCTTCAGCACAAATAGTTATGACTTGACTGAGCAGTGTGCTATAAAGAGTAAAAGAACGTCTGAGGGAAGACAGAAATATGCCATAAATTATTGTAAAAAAAAAAAAATCACAAAAAAGGAAGGAATACTATGGCAGATGTGACAATATGTTTTGGCCTGTTTCACATCTTTGAGGTTGCTCTTATAACTTGACAGTGAGGAACTCTCCAGAGCTGCTCACATGCTGTGAGAAGGGTGGGAAGACAAAGAAACAGAGAAGCAAGCTGTGGGAGTGCAGCTTTATTTTTGAGTACATGAAGAAGCAGTATTTCTGAATATCAGCACTTACACATCAGGATTGCAGTTACACAGAGTATAAATGAGGAAATTTTGGACAGCAGTCTCCATATTGTCATATGTTCTCCTCAGGGCAAGAATGTTTTCACTGTTGTATTTTGACAGCCAAAACAGATTTTCTGCAAAAGAGCAGTTTGTAGACTTTTCCATTTTAATTGAGATAAAGCCAAAACCAAAACCTATGTCATGTCCTTTTGTCTTCAGAAATACAATTTTGGGAACTGGTGTGAAATACACTTTTGGGGGACTGGTGTAATCCTGGATTCCCACATAAACTCCAAAGTCAGCATCAGATTAAGAAATTTCATCTCCAGTATTCCTACAGGTTGGTGGGTGGGTTCTTGCAAAAGAACAAGAAACAACAAAAAAATGAGGAACAAGGACAAGTACACAAAGAACTGCTGACACTGTGCTGAGATGCTACCCTCCTTTAAATGTGGCTTTGAGTTGTAAAGGGCCTGGGCATCCACTCTGATGTCAGGCCCAGATATATTGTTCTTCTAGGTGCATTCAGTTTCAGTTTTGAAGCTAATTCATAGCTTTTGTGATATCATGCATCATATACTACATAATATATTCCAGTTCTAGACTGACAACCAACTCCAGCTAAGCAGAGACAGGAAAAAATTACTTTTGTGCCTATAAGAACATGATCAAGATCATAGCCATAATGAAGATCTCAGAGATCATCTCCCTGAATGAAGACATCTGATTTCATATTATTTTTTAACATTAAACATATAATGCCATTTGTTCAGCAAATCTTACATGCTAAGCAGAAATACATATGTTTTCCCTAGTGTGCTTAACTCAGCTGGTTCAGTGAGGAGATTCCTGGACTGTTCTGAAATTCTTGGATGTACTGCAGATCACTAAGATGCATGCTGAAAAGTTTATTGGTATTAAAATTCATTCTCAATGGATTTTTTTTTAATGAGAGAAAGATATTTCAGGAAAGAATGCTCATGGCGAGAGAGAAAATGTCAAACAATAACTCTGAAAATGGTTTGATATCAGGTGCAGATTAAAGACCCTACATTATTGTTTCACAATGTGAAACAATTTATTTTCTTTTGTAATTAGAGACACCGTTAAAAATTAGTAAGTAAATANACAATTTATTTTCTTTTGTAATTAAAAATTAGTAAGTAAATGAAATGCATAGAAACAACCTCATTATATCTTTTTGCCACAGAGGAGAGAATTGGGGCCTATGTTAATTATTCCTTGACCAATCCAAATAACAGAAAAAACACCTCAAATAATAAATTATTTTGAAGTTTGGCACCTTTTTGTACATAGATAATTTTTTCATTGCTGGGCAACAAACTGTAAAACAAAAATGTTGGCAACATCACCGTTTTTGTGATCTAAACCTCTGAAGTTTAAAAATTGTGTGAAATTCCTTGAAGATGCTTTAACTTGCATAGCTCACTAGGAGAACAGTGTGCAAAAGGGAGTCAAGAAAAAGGATGCCCGTTTCCATGTGAAATTAATGGGGACCAGCAGGCTACTCATTAATTGCTCATCTCATGATGACATAGTGACTACTCCACGCTTCAGCACGGGGATGGGCTACCAGATAAGTTGCTCTCTACTGATCAGGCTCCTTAGGAGATGCACAAGTGTACCTGTACTCGACACCAAAGGCTCTGGAATCACCCCTAAAAATGCCGAAGGAAGACAGATCATTCAAGTGCTACATAGACAGGAAGGGGGTTGAAAGACGTATAGCAGTTATCAGCCAGAGAGAATGGCCCAGATCATCACTTCTGAATAGAAAAATACCAGAAGCAGAGACAGATTCCTACTGGGAAAGGTGTGTTGGTCTATTGTGACACAAACCCAGATCAAGATATGTCATAAAAGATAGCTGTGATTCTTCTCAGCCTCACCAGTCAAAACCTTGGATTTACAAGTGGAAAAATATAATTTTATGGGAACAGAATTTCCAGTTCTCAGATTATGACATGATAGTTTATTCATGCCTTGCTTTCCTGATATATATATATCTCCCCTGGACAAATTCCAGCCAGGAGTTCAGAGAAGCCTCAGCCTATGAAACAGCATTAGGTTGGTGGAAGAAAAATAAGGAAAGAAAATTCTGGAGCATTTGTTTTTACGTCGCTGAAAGAAGCCATTCTATGTCTGACCACAGATGAGAGTTGTAGTAACTTAACAACCAGTAACTAGAAACCGCTTTGCTCTTGTCTCTGAGAGGTGCCAATTACTGCAGACCCTTTGCAGCACATCTGGTGCTGATAATACATGCAGCTACATCATATTGATAAAATAGTCCAGGAACTGCACCTTAGTTCTTCTGAGAGCAGGAAGCTTTGTCCCTCAGCTTTGTCCATACGCGTGCAATTGCATCAGTAAACATGCATCTGCTCATTTGGCGCTCTGAAGAAGAACAAAGGATACAGCTTCCCACTCTTCTTGGTTGCTAAAATCACCAACAACAATTGTATGGGAGACACAAGCTCGTTGAACTAGGGTCTTGGCAAACAATGCAGTTCTTTGGTTCATTTTTAACTGGATAACTGATGCAGAACATCTCCTATTATAAATTCAGTCAAGTTTCACTCTACAAAACAGAAACAGTTTTTCAGGATGGATGGGCTATTTCTTACAGACAATGAGTACACTGAGAGCAAATTAAGCATATCTAATTGGAGAAGCGAATCTCTCACAGTTTCAGAAGACTTTGGTCTCACTAAATAAGCAGCCCTTCCCATGCCAGAACTAGCAGTATCACAACAAAAGGCTTCTTATGCTTAGTACAAGCCAAATGCCATCAGTCCCAATATAATCACTACACCTGCTTTTATCTAGAATAGATGAATAAAAATCCTTTATACAAATTCCTTTTCCAGTGCTTGTAGCTGTAGTTGGTGCTTATACACTAATTAGTCCTTTAGTAAACAGTCTTTTATAGCTATGCAATTCTTTTAGATGCACAGAATAATTTGTCTTTTAGAGTATGGGCAGCAGCAGTGACATGATCCATCAGAGACCAACAGATATTTGCTGAACAATTCTGCTTGAAAGCTTCATTGGGCAGAACAGGCGCAGACTCAGAGCAAAGTCAAGTAATGATGCCCTCTGCCCAAGTATTTTGCAGAAAGGTCTGTTACAAATGAATTTCTGTATGGAATATGACAAACAGGGTGTCTCACCAGGTCCTAAATCCTTTAGGCTGATTTCTGTGCAAGTATAGGACAGAAGGCTGCCTTACCTTATAGTGTATATACTAAACAAAAATAATTACTGGCTAAACACAAGGATGGCAAAGAATCACAAGGTGGTAATGAGACAATGCATGTACATGCCTAATGCTACCATACAGCTTAATGACCTAAAAGAACCAAATTTATCAAAATTCCAGTTCCATTACTTGTAAGAAAAACTTTTGCGATCCTCTTCACACATTGCTTTGTGTGAAGAGGATTCATGCTAACACCAGCTTCACATAAAAGGGCTTTTAGGCTTTAATTTGTCATTAAGGCAAATCCATTTCCATACCTCACTAAGCAGATGCTTAAAAAAATTATGTTTTTAAACTCTTAGATTCACTCAGCTATTCAGTGACTCTCCACTCTTGCATAATTTTGACACAGATCTCTACTACAATTGTTTTACTTTTTTGCTAGAAAAGAGCTAAAGAAAAAAAACAACCAAAACCAGTGATCATATTCAAATGAAGAGCCAGACGCAGGAGATGTAATAATTCAGGTTCCCAAAACCATCTTAATCCAATTCTACTCTGGTACCCTATTCTGGGAGAATCATGTCCAGTGTGACTGAAGATAGGCGTGGCAGAGAAAGTCTAGGTTCTCATTGGTTCTCATCCAATATTTTTAAGAAAGTATATCAGCAAATGCCTCGAAAACATAAAAACCATGCCTTGCTTGTTTGTTACATGCAATCTTTCTTCAATGAGGCAATGGATTTGTGACATAAATGTTTCATGACTGTGGAATTAAATCTTTCATTGTAAAATGAAGAAGATGCTTTAAGATTGCATGGGCAAACCCACAAACTGGCTTTTCCTAACTTGATGTTTTTCCCAGTATTGTACAAAAGCTGCCTAATAATTAAAACAATAATAAAAAACAAGATCCCCCCCTAACCCCAAATCCAAAAAAATCCCCAGCCCCGAGGCAGTACAGTTGCAGTGGGTCTCATTGTAAAGTAAGACTTTGCCTAGAGCTAACTGACTCAGGACAATGACTGTCTTTTCTCAGAGGTAATTCTTGGCAAACATTGGCTGTACAAAGCACATATTGTACACATAAGTTGTGGACTCTATTTAAGCACAAATATGAGATTATTTTATGTCCCCTTCCTTTTCCAGCACTTGAGATATAAAGGCAGATGTCAAGAGCTCTATGCAGTTAGTTAGTTAGCCTTTTCTGATGCCCCAAGTTACCTTGCATGGCATTCAGAGGCTAGCCCAGAATGGCACAGGCGTCCCACACATCCTGGTTCTTTGTCACCCCCCTGTAGATGTCATGGATAACTTATGGCACCAGACATATCTGCTGGCAAAACTTTGTCATGCGCTGTGGGTCTGGATATACGCAGTAACTTGTTTTCATTTCAATGAAATATTCACTGAAGTTTCCATGGCAAATCATTATTATTCCATTTGTGACTTCCTGTATCTTTTTATAAAATGGCAAAAAATCACAAACAAGTGAGAAAGAATGCTCAGACTGGTGAAGGCATTGGTATTTGAACTGAGAGAGGCGTCCAAAGCATTTATCTACTCTTCATTGCCTGTGTGACAAAATCCAAACTGCTTTTCAACTGTAAGCTTCATTTCCCCTTTCATTAAATGAGAATGATAAATAGCTCCTTTCAGAAATGCTTTATTAAGACATATAGAACCCTTATAGAAAGTAGTCCATATATAGTAAAATGTAAAAATATAGCAAATCAAAAAGTTGACACATTTTTTCTTTACAAGCACTGGTAGTTTTTACTCCAGGCAGCTGCAGTAGGTGGAGGAGAAAGGGGTACCAGCATGCTAACTGAGGGTTTGGCAACTTTTACTTTCCTTCTTTTTGAAATAAATGCGAGGGGTGGAAATGGGTTAAGCAGAAATTGTTTGCCAGAAGCCAGAAGTAAATGAAGCTTTGGCTACAGGCAGCTGTAAAGATTTTTTTCTGTTCTATAAAACAGTGAGTTGGGACTCTAGGCTGCCATTCTGATTGTCCGTATGAGGGTGATCTGAGCCAACAGCTTCTTGTTTTAAAATATTTTTTCCATAACTAACAAAAATCTGCATAGTTTTTCTAGAATTGCTGCTGCAGACTGATATTAGTGGTCTTGCTTTGAAGTTAGAAAACATGGAAAACTTCTGTCAGAGCCAGTTTGACAATGTCTTTGTGCTTTTTGCAGTTCTGTTCTGCTTAAGATGTTAGTCTTTGGCAGTGCTGCTGAAGTTGAGGATTCAGGTCTTCACAGAGAATCACCTGTAAAACAGAGTGAATGATGTCTTTCAAAGATCACTCCTACTTGAAATAATTTGGTTTGGGAAGTAATGCAATCTACTTGCATGGTGGCCTCAATGTTATTCTGAAATCTTCCATGAGGATGTATTCAGCAAGTCAAGTTTAGGAACAGCTCTGATTGATTTGAGCAGCAGAGATCAGTACTAGGCATGAGAATTTGTTTCCTTCCTCCTTGTCCAAAAGAAGCTGATTTTCATGATCATTTTTCCAGAAATTGGTGATGTCTAGTATAGTAGGGAAAATATAGATGCTAGACCACAGAAGAGATTCCGAAGAACAGAGAGTGTAGAATTTGTGTGTGATTATAATTCTGCATACCTCTCAGTGACAGGCAGGAGTTTTTTAGTCCACAAGGATGGCGAATTAAACCAGAGCTGCAATTTCATGGGGCCAGATCAATTGACTCAGAATTCTATACTTCCCAATCCCTTCTGCTTCTTTTCTTGCTCCCTGCTTTGTGCTCTCTGTGCTTATTATGCATCATCTGCAGCACTGACAGTGCACCAAACAGCCTATGATGAAAGGCTTGGGGAACATACATATTCCATACATTCCATGTATTCTTTCCTGTAAATGGGGGTTGCCCCCTGTCACAACATTAAGCCTACAGGCTCTGGTAAATGGGAATCCCTTCTGTATTGTAATTTAACTCTATGTTGCAACTACTGTACTGTGGTGGTATCAGTGTGCTGAATCAAAATCCCATGTAATGTCAAGAATATGCAAATAAATAAATTTGTATTAAACATTAAACTCTTCACATGGAATATGGAACAGAGCTTAGTCAGAGTGTATTGAACCCTGACATACACACAACATCCCACCACAAGCAGATTTAGCTCACTAACATTGCAAAAAAAAAAAAATCCCAAATCAACAAAACTTTTACAAAAAGAGCTGAATGGTTTTCTGTCAACTCAGTGATATTGAGTTTTCTTGGCGTTTTATGACTATCATGAGACAATGGACAAGATGGGAGAAGGACAAAGAGATGGAGGACTAAGTGGGAATAAAATAAGACAAGTCCCTGTGGCTTTAGTGATCACTTAAAACTGATTTAGTTGCTAGTGAAATCATAGCCTAAAGTTGTTTTTTTTTTTTTTTTCCTAAGACTATGCACCCAGGTGTTTACTGTTGATGTGTGGTAACTTGCGATAATTGGACCCCTAAATCTTGAGCCCTGAAATAAGGTCTGCAGCAATTAAAAGAAGGAAAAAATGTCAGAAAGTATTGAACAAGATTTTGCAGGCCACCTCCAGTCCCTTCACAGCTGAACCTTGTGAAAAAAGAGCATTCGTGGGGGCAGTTACAGTCATATCTGCTCCTTGACAAGCAGATGATGTTTACTACAGAAGTTAAAATATGTATTAATAAAATATTCTAAGTACAACCATGTGAGAAATCACAGTGATGCTCCCAGCTCTCTCCTGAGACTGGTCGTTCTGGCAGAGTTGGGCCCCTAGGCTATCATTTGTAAGTGCAAAATCAATACTTCTATTGTTCATGATCAAGTCCAGACAAGGCTTAAAGAATGAGAAATAAAACAAAATAAATTGATGAAGGGAACACTCACTCTAGCACATTTTACATTCAAATGTATTCAGTAATAATCAGCCAACATCTTGATCGTGTTTTTATTTATAACATTTCCTGCTCAACACAGGTCTTGCTCTGGTCTATATTACAGAACAATCCTGGCAGTCTTTGTTGTAAAGGCACTGCACTGAGGGCTATGGACCCACAGAAAAAAAAAATGCAAGCTCATATTAGCTACTGGACAAGTATTGTTGTGCTTAACACATGTAAAATTGCTTCCTGAATATCTTACAGAAGAGCAGATGTGAAGCATACTTAGTAGCAATGTGGTTGTCACCCTTGACGCAAATTCTTTGCAATTTGTTTTGTTTTCCCTTTTCTTCTTTCTAGATCTGTGCTGCAGAAGGCTTTCTGTGTGCTTTACATTTGACACTTAACATTAAGCAATCATAAGACACTAACCTCACTATTACATTGTTGCTGCTAATGCTGCTGCATTACATTATTTGTTCCATTATGATTTTTCTTCATCTTTTATATGCAACTCCCTGAATCAGTTTGAGAGCTCCATTTCCTTTTCCCTTCTCCTAAACAAGTGACTCAAGCTCCATTTTATTGGTACAAATTGATTTCTATTTAACTCTTACATCCATTACTAGCCCCAATCAAGAAGTAGACAGGACTAATTCTTCCTCAGGCCAAGACAGATAAACTTACAGGATCCATGTACATGTTCTTAATTTTCAGGAGTGAGGAATGCACACCAAAATGTCTAAAAAGCACATAAAACAATTTCTACATTGAATGGTACCATACCATGATTATGGTCCTGTACTAAGTGAATGCTCCAACTACAAGCTAGAAACAGGTACCTTTGTTGTGTGCGGCATGAAAATTCCTTTTCTCTTTGCATTTTTCTTTTAATTGTGAAAAAACATGGAATGCATAAAAAAGGAATTCCTTAAATCACTCAGTGCAATAATTCAGGTCATAACTACTTCATAATCAGTAGCATACTGACTGGGAAACATATAAGGTCCATAAAATATTAT
>VZSE01006462.1:853216-932185 GCA_013398275.1 Promerops cafer | reverse complement strand
AAGGAAAGGAAAGGAAAGGAAAGGAAAGGAAAGGAAAGGAAAGGAAAGGAAAGGAAAGGAAAGGAAAGGAAAGGAAAGGAAAGGAGGCAGAAGGTTCTAAACATCCTTCAGCAATTTTTTCAAAATACGATGGATGTTTAGTCACAACACTCACTAATATTTGTTTCTCATCAACTTAATTGATATTGTTTCCCTGAATTCTTTGTAAAAGCTGATTAAAAACAGAATGTAGAAGATACTTTATTTAAGTATTTCTGGATTAAACATAAGAAAATGAAATCTCTGCTTTACAACTGTTTAGCTTTATGATACAAAAGACATTTTTCTTTTTAAAATTCTGATTGATAATTTAAATTCTAAATACCTCTGTCTACTCCTCTTACTGACAATAGCTTATTATGGTTAAAATCGTCATAAACACAGTGGATAAATTTTACTAATTGCAGCGGTATGGGAAAGATGGGAAAATACTATGTGACCTTAAATAGACAATAGATTCCTATAATACTGAATAAGGATTCATTAAAATCTCCTCCTTGTTTCCTGGATATGAAGGAAGATCAAATTAGCCTCCAGATGTAAGGTTTGTAGTTTATTCTATTTCCTCAAGAGAACAAATATGAATCTTGGCCCAGATAAACCATGACTCCAGATTCTGATCCAACAATGTGTAAAAGCACATGCTTAATTTCAATCCTGTGAATAATCCCATAGATCCTATAGTTCATGGACTAATGTGAAACACAGCTTTGTGGGTCAAGTGTAGTCCAAGCTGAATAATCAAACTCATCATCTACTTTTCTGCATAGATGAACTATTCTAAATGTATAATGTAACAGATTCACATAGAGAAGCTGAAAATCTGCCACAAGATGCCCAACAAAATTATAGTAACAGATAAAAATATATCTGTGAATAAAATTAGTAGAGTTTTCACACAAAACGACGAATTATGTAAGGGGTGGCTCACCTCACCTGTGTGCCTGGTGTCATAGGACTACGGTTTTCTTTAAGACAGTAACATTTTCAAATAGATTTGTTTTGGCAAGAGTCTGGAGTGAAGTCCTCTGAGAGGAGACACAGTGCAGCCTGAGAATTTTGATTCCCTGTCTGCTTTGGAGGCCTCCTTGCATTCCTTCTTTTCTACTGAGAAGAAAATCTGAAAGTTGCTGAGGCAGCTTATTGCAGTCCCTCTGTCTGAGAAGGAGGAAGTGCGTGCTCAATTGCCAGAACACTGGAATCAAGAAAACCACTTGACTTCAACAGTCTCATCAGATTTAACTTGTCCTCCCCAAGTTAATAATTTATCCACTCAAAAATTTCCTGCCTGAAAGTGAGAGAGGATCCTAATACTTTGTTGAAATAGTTGTAGAAAAACACTTTGTCCATCCCCCACTTCCAGTGAATTTAGTGGAACACTACTTCCAAAACAAATCCATGGTACCTTGGTTGCATCAGTGCATAGCTGAAACTCCTTCTTTCAAGGAAAATTTGATTGTGTGAAATAGGGCAATTTAAAATCCAAAATGTGTAAATAAAAACAACTTTTTAAAAAGAGTCTAAGTGATTAATTGAACTCCTCCTGTGTTTTGCGTTCAAGTCTTAGCAATTCTGCAGTTCAGCTGACACCAGAAATGGACAACATTTGAAATACAGCAAGAGGAGGGTGCTTTTATGAGACTTGCAGACCAGTGCTGTGGATCCAATGGATTGATATCCAAGTTTTCAGGTGTGCATTTGAACAAATGTGTTAGGACAGAGATCTACTACTTTTCAAGTACAAGTTTCCCTTTTCCTTTTTCATCTGTTTCTGAACTATTGAGAAGAGAACATCTGTTTTAAATTACTAACTGGACCATTGTTCTGAAGCCAGACCATATAATTCCCTTTCTTATTGTTTTTTCCCCTATCCTCTAAAATTTGTCTTCCAGTTTATAACAGCAAGATATTCTGTGAGCAGCGAAGTTAATGAAGTTCAGGTTCCTATGAACTGTCTTTTGTCCTGTGGACACTTCAGTGGTCAGAGACAGCATGTGAAACTATTCATATGTGGTCTGGCTCCTGGCAAATGTGTACAGTCTCTGACCATGAAACTGTGTCTGAATAAAACTAATTCTGACTGCCTTTTTATGGTAGAGAGAAGGAAGCTTGGATCTTTCTCCCTAACATCACATTCAGTTTGCAGAATTTTTGAGTCTTGCATGCCTTCTTTAAATAAATTTATCAAAATGTTTAAAACATATTTGAAAATAGGGTTTGCAGGCAGATATCAGATAAACAATTACAGTCACATATTTGGAAACCAATCCTCCTGCCTTCTTCCTCCCCAACCCCACCCTTCCCCCCCAAAAAACCAAACCAAACAAAAAACCACCCAAACCACTTTCTTTCTTTCTTTCTTTCTTTCTTTCTTTCTTTCTTTCTTTCTTTCTTTCTTTCTTTCTTTCTTTCTTTCTTTCTTTCTTTCTTTCTTTCNCTCTCCCTCCCTCCCTCCCTCCCTCCCTGGGATATGAAGGAAGTAATAAAAAGGATGAAGAAATCTTTATTTTTCCTCCTGTCCTTGTCAAATCTAAAATCTTGAAGGAATTTAGCACAGTCTGTACCAGTTTCATTAATCTGCAAAATCAGTCTAAACCTGATTTCTGCAGTTGAACTAGGCTATTAGAGACTAGTTGTAAAGACTGGTATAAAGAGGGAGCAAACACCTGGCAGCTCATTCGTTTCAGAAAATATCTGTTCACCTACTGTAGGCCTGTACTTCAGAGTGCACTCTGTTAGGTCCACAGGTGATCTTTAAACAGAGGTACTTTGGAAGTATGCTTCAATATGCCATGGCAGCTAAAAAGCTTCTCCATCAAGTCCAGTTGTGGAGATTTCACCTCTTGAGTCATCTGCCAGCAAAGGGCTGATGTGTTTAAGGCTCAAGGCTTCCCAAGAAAAACCAGCCCCTTTTTTCAGACTACTGTCCATATTTAAAGTCTCCCCAGAAAGAACAACTTCATTTCTTATTTTCTGATTGAATTCAACTTTGAGTACTGGAAGAATTGTAATAAATAAAGCTGGAAACTAAATTTAGTTTCATGTACCTTTCACTTCTAACCTTCATGGTTTTCAGAGACTTTTCACTGCAGTGTAATCTATCTCTAAGGTTCCTAATCAAGCTCTGAACTTGGCTGGTCTTACTTTACTGGAGAGCACAGAGTCAGTCAGAGTTGCTGGGCCAGCTGAGTAAGGTGGTCAAGGACTTTTTCGGCAGAGACAGTACAACACTCACAGCTCTTTTGCTTTCAGTACCTGAACAGTACCTGACTTGTACTTATCCATTGCACTGCCAACTATGGCTTAAGTGTTAATAACGTTTCCAGATTGTTAATTCTGGTTCAGAACAGTTTATGGTCATTGAACGTCATAAACTAAAGGTACAGGAAGCACAGCTAAGCAGTCACAGGTACATTTTTTTATCTCCTGAGGTTTTTTCCTTCCTTTTTGTTTTGTTTTGATTTTTTCCCCTAGGCAGAAGAATGTGTTCAGTGACTATAGCGAGGAAAATGGGCTTCAGCAGAGCAAAAGTATGCATCAGCTGAAAATACTGACTTCTGGAAATGAGTTATTTTATAAGGTTAAGTCAGAGTTTCCATCAACGCAACCATATTTTTGTCAGTAAATCATAAATACTTTCCTATTGATGTTGCTCTACAATTTGTTCGGAATTTACTCAGCAAATAATAATAGAAAGCCAGCAGAAAATGACTGAGCCTAACTTCATTTCAGCCCATTTCTGTTTTTTCCACGTTTCTGAACTATTTTCAGTTTCAGCTTATTATTTGAGACAATTTGAGCATAACTTCTGACAAACAGCAGTACTGGGTCATAGGCTTTCTATGCTTTGCTCTAATACCTTTAGGTTTATACTTAAGCTATGACATCTCTGTGCAGGGTATAAACATACCCTGATTATATAATTTTCACTTGTGTTTCAGCATGGGGGAAGAATTTGCAGTTCAGTGGAAACAAGCAATTCTGCCTGACATGGAGTGGCTTCCAGCTCACACGGCCTTACCACTGACATATTTGGGGTGTAACCCAATCTCCAGCATGCCCTCTTTACCCCTGTATGCCTTGATACACAGATTGTGACTCTGGTAATGCTGCGAGTCTTTTTGTAAATGAAAAAAGATCTTATGAACATAGCCTTGAAGGGTTCTGACTAAAATCCTGTTTGGAACACTTGACATTTGTGCAAGAGGAATATCTGTTTTTAGAGAAATCACTGTTGTGTACAATATTGGGGTACACATGTGGAAATAAGGGAAAGTAAAGATCATCTAGATAATGGAGCAGTTTACAAGATAGAAGCAGTGGGAAAAGAGAAATAAAATGGCATCTTGTCATGAACCATAACTGAACACTCAGAGGACAAAATAGAAGAATTATTGTTTGCAGATGTGATTGTGGTAATAAAGGGACATAATAAACTGACAAACAAACCAACCACTCATTGAAAATTGCTACAGAATTCCTCAATTATCATCCCAAACACTGCAGTGTACAATTGTCATAGCACAGAACCATAGAATGGTTTGAGTTGGAAGAGATCTTAGAGATCATCTTGTTCCAACCCCTCTGCCATGGACACCTTACACTAGGTCAAATTGCTCAGAGCCTCACCCTGGCCTTCCACACTCCCAGGCATGGGGCATCCACAGCTTCTCTGGAAAATCACCCTATATTGATAGTTACAATGTCTCTGGTAGTAAAACCTTTTGAACAACTATACTTTGAGAATGTTACTGCAGAAAATTTTAGACTGATTTCACAGGGAATGAATCAAAGTAAAGTGGAATGGGTAGTCTGGGAAAGCAAATAAATGTAATAAAAAATAAATGCAAAATAATTTGGAAGACAGTAATGGAGAAAACCTGGCTGTATGACATTCAAATAAACTGCACTAGGTTGGAGGGAAATACATCATTACTATGGATCAATAAGGAAATTTAAGGCATCCTGTGCTATCATACTTTGGTTAACCTCATCTAAGCCTGCATAGCAGCTCTTTGATGGTAGCTGTTTAGACGTGGCAGTATCAGCTCTAGAGTATGGTGGTAGCCAGCCTAAGAGCTCTCTAGGAAGATCTAGGCCAGTGGCATAGGTAGTTTCAGATGCTAGCTCCATGGTGTGCTGTCTTGTCTGTCTGTTCTTACCTAGCCAAGGTTCGGCCTGCTAAGGCAGGCATCTGCTGCCATCATGCATCGTTTTGCTGCACAGGCATGGTTTCAGCTTCTTCTCACCCATGCATAACTGTCTCAAGGCTAAGCACATAAACAAGTACTTTAGGTTCCCTCTTTAGTCAATGGAGAGGATGTGTCTTCCAGAGAGTGATTTATTTAATCCCAGAACAATTGTGCTGCTGGGGAAATGATCCAGATGCCTAAATATAGGAGCTCAGTACCCTTTGAGGTGCCCTAAATTATCCAAAACATCATTATGGGGCTGGCAGGCATGACACAGGACTTATGAGAAATCTTGGCCTTCTGGGCATTCAGTAGCTGGAAGCCGGGTTCCTATGGTGTCTGGAACAGCACTAGATGCCTATGTTTAGGCAACGGAAACAGACCTGGACATTTCTTCAGCCAAGAACCAGCTACCAGAAAGATCTGTGCCAACGGTACAGCACAGTCTTAGAAGCTGCTTGCTGCTTATTTTCTGGGGAGGGAGGGAAAAGAGGTTTTTCTGGTGCTAGTTTTCTGATTTATTTCCAGGGAATAAAAAAATAAAAAAAAAAGTTCAAAACAGAAGCCTGTCCTGAGATACACTTTGTCTTGCTGTGTTTAGGGTGAAGAAGAGATTACAGAAATAGAGTTGTTATGGGGAAAAAAAGTGTTGTTGTAAAATAGATTAAATTAGGTGGCAGAAGAGGGGGAAGAAAAGAGAGTGTTTGACAGAGTGAGAAGAAATTCTTGCCCAAAAGAAAGAACTTAGGTGCTGCAGTTGAGAGAGATGTCCATAAACACTGTGCTACTGTTGAAACACTGGAAAACGCAGACTTGGACAGGAAAGACTCACAATAAGGCCATAGAAAGGACAGAAACCTTGAGGTGGTAGAATGACCTATAAACTGAACTGGCAGGTTAACAACCCAAATGGAAACAAGAAATCAAAAACCAAAATTAAATTAATTAGAAGGATTAAAGACTCTTGGAGGAAAGCCCATCTTGGTCAGATCAGATTTTGACAAGGTGATTGAATTCTACAATATTGTATTTAAGGTAGAATAGGGACAATGACAATGCAAATTGATATAACATATTATTGTGGTAGCCATAAAAGCCCCACTGATTTCATCCTTGATTGTGAAATGCAAAAAAACCCTCTGCATTTCCAAACTGAGCATTACTGTTAAGATCAACAGGTAAGATAGCTGGCATGCTGCATGCTGCAGTAGAGTATGAAGGCTAATGCTACTGCATCCTGAGATGCACTGTCCACTGACATTTTCAGATTCTCCTTCATGTAATTCTACTTTGCGCACATGACCTAGGTGCTATGATATTATTATTATTATTATTATTATTATTATTATTATTATTAACAGTTTGTCCCAAATTCTCAGACAGAGATGTGGGCCACAACAGGGTCTGGCTGGAACAATGAAGTTTTGGTTGTTATGCAATGGCAATCCAAGTGTGTGGGTAGGAAGGTTCACTTTACATGATCCTTGGTAAGGAGTCAGAAAGTGTATGGCAAGTCACACTGCAAATCAAATGGGAGCTCAGGGTCTGGAGTTGAAACCACAGTGAGTGCTGTTAATCCCACATGATTTCATAAAATATTTAAATAATCTTAAAAGTGCTCTGACCACCTAGAAGGTCATAGGTCTCCAGGCAGAGATTAAGGCCTTAATTAGCTACATTTGCAGAAAATTCAGTGTGAAAGTAAAAACATATAAAGAGGAGAAAGTTCCTCCCAGAACAAAAGGGCAGAGAATATCTGCAGTTTTTTAGGGGAAATGAGAATATATTGTCCACCTCCCCAAGGGGTAACTAAGGACAATTTTTTTTTACAAATAATTTAGAATAGAAAAGTCTCTAACCATAAATATTTATGCTACTAATTAATTGAAAACCAAATAACAAGTGACAAGAAGAACAAAAATCTCTTTACTAGAACAAACTTCCTGCTTCATTCTTAAGCTAGTACAGTTTTTAAAAAATATAGTGTGATCATGGAAAGACTTAGCTTTCCCAAAACCTGAAAAACACAGAGTAGAGAAGAATTCCTGATGAACCTCAGGAGAGTGCACCTTCAGAACTTCAGCTGCTGGGGAAAATTGGGTGTACTTAACAGAGAAAATGTTGAAAGAGAATATTCCCTGGTGAGAAGTAGTTGGTAACTCTCCAGCTGGGCATAAGTGAGAGTCCACAGCTGCAATGGACTCGATACTCCTTAAACCACCTACATCAGAAACCAGACAAGAATATCCAAGGCCTCTACATTGTAGTGGACATCTTCTAGGGTATGAAAAATCCATAGGGCTTTTCTCTGAGTCACTAAATGATGAGTTTAAATTCACTGGTGAAAATAAGAGCAGAATCTAGTGCTGCATTTTAATTACATCTTTTACTACCAAGTGTGACCTGTAAAGCAATTATATATGTGACCACGTTTCAGTGATAATAATGCCTAATTCACTATTACAAATTGTTTGAGGCCTCAGTAGCAAACTGAAGAGAAAACCTAAGATAAAAATCCAAAACAAGTGGGACAAGTTGGCCAGAGCTTAGTTCTGTGTATACCTTCTGTTTATGACAACCTAATTGAAGGTGACTGAAAAAGCAGTTTTTATTATAATATCTAATAGAATTATTATCTTTGTAAATAGACCAATATCAAAGTAATTAGGACAGATGGATCAGAAAGAGGAAGTGCTTGTATATAACTCTCCTACATACTCTGCAAGCAAATACCTTTTTAAAAGCTTGGTTTTAATTCACTCAGTGACTTTTTGAGTCTCAACAAGTCCTCTCTCTGACCACGAATAAACAGGAAGAGCCAGCCAGATCCTAAAGCAGATGAAAATGTTGCTCTTTGGGTCCATGGGGGGCTGCTGAGAATGACATTTAATTAATCTGATTATCAAGGTTGTTACTTCATTTCTCTCCTGTTCCAGTATTGCCTTATAGTCCTAGTACCTTAAGCACCATGCAGACATATGGTGAGGCTATACTCATACCCTAAGGATTTATAAAGAAATTTATGTGGCTACCACTCATGAAAGTTATCAGCTAAGGAGGCCTCGGTCTTCAAACCTAAGGACATAAGTTACATAAACCCCAAGGAACACAGAGCCCTAATGGCTTTTTGCATCCCTCCCACCATCAGGTGCAGGGTTTGAGAGCGAGGAGGGGGCTGCAATAAAATAGTTGTCTGGTGGGTGGGAAGATGTGTCAGCAGAGAGATGTCACTGTATGCAGCCACAAGCTGCCTGCAAAATTTGTTTTGCTTTAATATATATAATCTTGTCTCAGTCCTTTGGACAATCCTCCTGTTTCAGGAAAATCTTCATACTTTATAAAGCAAAAGGATTTGGTATTCTGCCAAGTTTTATACATGAAGTGTAATGGTGGAGCCAGAAAATGAAGGCACAACTTGTGAATAGCCATGTGAATTGCCCAAAGAGAATACTATACATTTTTTTTTTTTTTTTATGAAGGTAGAGAGCAAATCAATGACTTAAACAAACTTTATATACCACCATGGTACCTTCACTCCAATATTGAGAATTTTAAAAGTGTGCCTTAAAATAATAAAAGAATTTAGGCAAAACCGTACTTCGACATATAAAACCAATTCCATATACAGGCAGTGTGTAGATGTATATGTGTGTGTGTGGTAGAACATATTTTAACTGGCAGGAAACTCATAAAAAGAAAAGCTTTGGGGGTTGGCTCAAACTTTGAGTGCACTTTAACATGCTGGTTGTACTTTATGAAGAAATCTCAAATGTATCCCATGTGTTGCAAATGTTTAAGAATGGGCTCAAGATGAGCTTTTGTCTGCCCGAGACATACAACTATTTAAAAAATATCTTTCTTCAGCAGCACCAATATTTATTTTTGTGTGAAAGTTTTGCAGTTTGAATGCTGGATTTGAGTTTCCACATAGCTGTCAAAAAAGTGAAAAAACCAAAACCTTTAATAAAGCTAACAACAGAATCTGGTTTCAAGACTCTTTCCCATGACTCAAACTTTTTTTGTCAGAATCATTTTTCTTAGAACAGTTGACATATCATTATTGTTTTCCTTGTTTTAGAATATTGGCTTCCCAAAACTGTCCAATCCATCCTTGAACTGAAAAACCCCACGTCTTCAGAAGTCTGGCTTCCTTTTTTAGTAAATATGCCTATAATGTTCTTTTCCCCTTTCCACCACCACTATTGTGTTAAATGACTGCAGGCTTCTGGGATGTGAATAGAAATGTACATAAAAAATCTGCCATAACCACCTGATTGTTCTCCAGCTCTGTGAGATCAATATGACTAGGTGCAACTTTAGTGGTGAACTCCCTTATTATGCTCAGTGGTCCAATTCCATGCTTCTACTTCTACTCTGTTTTTGAAACTGATTTCTTTTGCTGGATTTTTCTTCTGTCATCTTGTCTTAATTTTCTGATCTGCCTTCTCTGTCATATTCAGGGAAAATTTTTTATTGATTACTACAGTGTCATATCCCATCATGAGTTAGTCTGTCTTAAGTGACTTTAGGAAATGCTTTCGTGACATGACATATGGCCCCTTGATATCAATGGGACTTCAAGAGTGACATAGTTTTGCTCAAAACTTGAAAATGGACTGAGGAGTTTAGATACTGCTTTTCTGTTTAAGTGCTGCTTTCTCAAACGGAAATTAAAACAAAACAAAACAAAGCAAAAAAACAACCAAAATAAAACCAAACAAGCAAACAAAAGAAGCAGTCCTATCCTTACAAGTAGCTGCTTCTCCTGAGCAAAGAAACATATGAAATAAAGCCCCAAACAACCTCCAAACAGTAAATAAGTCAACAAACCATGAAACAATGAATACTCCTAGTTCATTTTTTTTCTAAATTTGGTAACTAAAGAAGTCACAGGGGGGGCTCACTGCACACTTTTTAATGTTTTAGCAGCAGATGGTTGATATTTTGTTGACAAGAAGCCCAAATGTGCACATTTTAACTTTTCAATAGCTCCACAGAAGTACATAATCACTGCCTTTAAATGAATTAGGGCTGAAAAACAACGTGTACCTGTGAAACACCAGATCAGAATCCATG
Organism: Promerops cafer; assembly: GCA_013398275.1. Classification (NCBI taxonomy): domain Eukaryota; kingdom Metazoa; phylum Chordata; class Aves; order Passeriformes; family Nectariniidae; genus Promerops; species Promerops cafer. The sequence continues at coordinate 921,878 of VZSE01006462.1, read as the reverse complement.
CTTTTGGTGAAAGTTAGGGACATGAACTGTATTTTTAAAAGTTTCTAACTGAATTTTCAAATACTTCTTCAGAACATCTGTGAAGCAGCTCAGTCGTATGAGAAATTCAGTAATGAAGTAACAGATAGAAGCACTCTGAACTTAGACATTTCATCGTGATTAAGAAGAAATTCCCATGGCAAAGGATTATGAACAGAGAAACAGAAAGATCGCTTGGGAGTACAATGTGGGCTAATGGTCAAATTGCAAGGAATAAGTTGCAACATTTTTAAGTCTCCCTTTTCAGTGATTCTATAGTTCACAATCTTTCTATGATGCTTCTTGCTCTTTTGGAAAATAACTAAAGCTTTATAATGAATAGTTCAAGGAGCACAAGCGAAAACCTGTGGTAAAGCATCCATTTTGCCTGACCTACTTATGGGAGCTTCAGCAGATGCAGGGTCATCCATCTGGAGGTCTCCATGATTTTATACAGGGAATATAGGTATTTACATCAGAACTGCCTTGGTAGGTGTTTAAAACCTGAGTGCATACCAGGTACCTAAGTCAGAATTTATTCCATGAGCTCAGCTCAAGGCTGTGTGTGTGCTGTCCTCTCCTGCTCTGTCACAGGTTTTCCCCACACAGCTGGCAGTGATACCACAGTGCCTTACAGCAGTCCCTGCTCTACTATGGTCGGTCTCTTTGGACAGACTGACATTGGGGATATAGGCTGGCACCCCATACTGTCTATTAGAAGACAGAGTTTATCTTACACACGCTATATGATACGCCTGAAGCAGATGCCTTGGTTACTGAGTTTTCATGCTGGATTTCTATCTCTGCTTACATTTCCAGTACCTTGATTCCTGTTATGGACTATGGGAGCTGAGTTTTATTCCCGACAATAGCAGAATCTGTCATTCCTCTATTTTCATTTTCAGACCTTACTGTTCTGTGTGTTATTGTTTAATTTCCCATTCCACAGTGTTGCACGATTTTTTTAAATTAGCTTGATGTTTTATGTGCTTCTTTTACAGCTCATCTCAGTTGTTAATAAGCCCTTTGCCTAGTATCTTCTGTACAGATCATTATAGACCTTTAGTACTGTCATTTGAAAGATAATACCAATAAACAGAAAAATTGCTCAGCAGAAGAAACGTAAGTATTCTATGTTCCCAGTTTTTAGTTTGCAAAGGTTAGGCACTATTCAGTAAAAGGAAGCTTTTTTATTTTTTTAAATGTAACAGTAACCAATTAATGTGATTTGTTCAAATGGGCATTATGAGTTGTCCAGATGCCAAGCCTGCATCATTCCAGCCCTGAAAGACCTGTGCTGATACAGCTGTGGGCTAGTCCTCTCTCTATCACAAGCAGGTATCTTTTGATGTCCTAGAGATCATTGTCAACACTATAAACTGGCTGCCTGGGCACTGCTGACTCGTGTTCAACTTGCCATTGACCAGGACCCCCAGGTCCCTTTCCATGGGGCTGCTCTCCAGCCTCTCATTCCCCAGTCTGTAAACACAACCAGGGTTGCCCCAACCCAGGTGCTGAATCAGGCACTTTCCTTTGTTGAACTCCAAATCGTTGGTGATTTCCCAGTCCTCTAATTTATTAGGGGTCTCTCTGAAGGGCCTCCCTGCCTTTGAGGGAGTTGACAGCTCCTCTCATTTTAACAAATCTGACCCAGAGGTGGTTACAGAAGTTACCGTACTAACAAATTCTGCTCCTGAGAGTAGGAGAAAATGAAGTTTCTTATAGGACATGAGAGTTTTTTGTTTGTTTTGTTTTGTTTTGTTTTGTTTTGTTTTGTTTTGTTTTGTTTTTTGTTTTAATTTTAAAGTTTTTGGATTACTTTTTCCTCGATACTCTTAGAGCCTGGATAACAGTAGATGTAAATAAACAAAGCCCTGTCTGCTTTTGTCTGCTCTAACAGCACCTATATGTGGGTACACACCAAAGACAAAAGTGATTGAGCTGCTAAGTCTGTAAGGAATGATTCATAATTTCAGGAGAAATGGATGTTAACTGGTGAAAGCTTATGAAAGGTCATAAGTGCAAATACCCAGGCCAGTATCAATTGGACTGTAATAGCTCTAGCTGTGAACATGCTTTGATGCCTCTTATCAATGTTGGTAAGATCAACTACTAAAATGTCTTTTAGTACGCAAGGAGACAAGAGTTTAAATTGAAAATAATGTAAGTCTGCAAGGTGCTGGAAAGTTGCTTGTAAAAGAACTGTGAGAACTGTGGTGGGGTGGTTCTCCATTGGTAAAAAGATAAACAAACTGTGGGATGAATGCATTCAATTGTGCACTGACCATAAGGCAAACACCCAAACACTAACACAATTCTGATTATGAGAAATGTTGACTTGTAAGAGTACAAGTATAAACAGACTGGCTATTCTGTAGAAAAGCAAAGGATGTCAGAGTTACAGATCAGAAGCCACAGAACATGGATGTGTAAAGTGTGCCTTGTGTCAAGCAGCAGCCAAAAGAAATTTTTTTTTTCATATAGAAGAATTACCAAAAATAGCAAAATCATAGCCACTTATAGGCCATGAGTAAGTCTAAATCAGCACAATTCTCTGTGTAACCCTTAGAGCTGTCATAAAGTTAAAATAAAGAGATTAAAAGTCTTAAAATGTTAAAAATTATGGTTAAGAAAAGAGTCATAGCAAGCAGTCCCAGCTGACTGTTGTGGTAGAGCACCAGAAGTCTCAAATGTGAGGGTTTCTCCTGCATTACCCTTGAAATAAAACAGGGTTTCAGAGGGGGTCACCTGGCATTGTCAAGGCCTGAATTACGTTTAAATAAAACAATGCCTGGAGCAGTACACAGTACATGATTTTAAGAAAACAGATTTTTTTTTCATCCCAGAAAGCTGGAAAGATGATAAGTAAAAGTCACAGCTTTTCAATAAATAAAATAATACTACATGGAGTTACAGAATATTCTGGTTAAAGGCATACAGGCCTGGTTTTAGATTATTAAACGCTCCCATCTGAAAACATGTGCTTGGGAACAATAGTATTGGCTCATCTGCCACTGAGTTTAATAGCATTTGTTATCCCTATTAAGTAGAATAGCTTGTTCTATTGGTTTCAACAGTCCTGACAACATAACCAACCATTCAAACCTTTAATGGCCCAGAAGAGTTAGAATTGTTATGTGTTGTAGGTATGTGCACAGCTAATGATAAAACTGATGGGATAATGAATGCTAACAGTAAGTCACCAAATACCCACTTTACATGAGTTCTGCACAACGTTAAATAAAGAATGATCTCAAAGAAGACAAGAAAAAATTGCCTAATTTAAAAGTAAATTTGCACCCTCTCCATCATAAACAACTCATTAGGATGAAGTAATCCCATTATTGTAGTTCTCATTGTTACATGAAACTCATCAGTATATATTAGGATTGCAGCTCTGATATAATCTCTGCCATAGATGTAGAGATTTTAAAGAAGTTTCACTAAATATTCTTAAGGACAGAAAAATAAAAAAGGCCCTTACAGGCAGAGAGTTACTTTAAAATGATTTTATAATAATTTTCAAACATTAAAATTCCAGGAAATTCAGAGACAATAATATATGAAAAAAAAAAAATCATCAAGCATTTAACAATATGAAAATGCAGAGGTAGTACTTCTGTACAAAATTGTCTTTGTCCCAAAGTGACACCATGGTGGATGAAAATGAGAGAATAAACCAACTGCTCCTTCAAAAAAAGCAACTAGTATGCCATTAAAAATTAGCTCAATTTAAACCTAATTATTGTGAGGAGTTTCACTGCACTGAATTAATGACATAATTTACTTTCTGGAAAACATTACAGATCCTTTGGTTGTTTGAACTATTGAGCTTGTTTTCAGTTCTGTAATAAAAAATTTTGCTTGAATGTGGATTGTAGGTTTTGATATTATTGTTCCCCTGACAGAAGCTTTTAACAGACAGAGAAGTGAAACAGTGCTGGTATGTGAAAGGGTATGATACATGCAGTCAGATCCTCACCAGGAGCAAACTGTGAACCAACTCCCTTGGTTTCAATGGGTCTACAACAGCTGATGATATGGAAATGTTACATACTTTGAAGGATTTCTGCAAAACATAAATTGCCTTTTACTAGCGCTTGGGGATTTTCAAGAGAAGGAGAAGCAAGCTGGTGAAACTGAGATCATGGTTCTACAATACAGTAAATCATGCTCGATGTTTTCACAAACCAGATTAAAACAGGTGTAACAATAAGAAAAATGGATATTAAAACATAAACTCAATTTACTCAATTTACTGGTTCTATTTTGTTCAAAATTTTGTGAGGCACCATCCTACTATAAGTAGCTTCTGTGCTGGATCATATATCATCTGTTTGAAATACTCTGCCCCTTCAGGTATTTGCTCTATCATGCCCAGCAAGAAAAAAGTTTAACTATAGCATGATCTCTGTACCAGATACCCTGAGCTAATTCAACAGCAAAGCAGTGATGTGCCCAAGATGGGTCCCATCCACATGTCTATTGCTGTATGCACAGAAGTAATTTAAGGATAACAGACCCATTGCTGAAAACTCTAGGTGAGATGGGAATTCCTCAGCATGCCAAATGGGTAGCGTAGCAGTCAGCTGATTCAGTGAATGCACATGTAGCAAGTAGGGTTTCTGCACTGCTAACTAAGTCAGGAGCAGGAGAGCCATACTATGCTTAAAAGTATTTGTCAGGAGGCTTTGATCTCCGTCTGCTCTAAGGCAGTATCTGAAGTGATTCTGCATTGTATTTTGTAGTGTTCCTCATGCAAAATATGCCAGGCCATGGCTGCCTGCAGCCAGCAGCCTTGCTGAAAGGAAGCTTTGAAGATGATCCTGCAGATAATGCTGCAACTCATGTTTGGTCTGCAGTCAAAAAATGAAAACACAATAGAAACCAGAACCTTTGAACAAGAGAATTAAATGCAACATGGGTCTAAGGCAATAATCCAATACATAATTAATAGCAACTTGCCAAGTGCTGTTTTCAATTATGATAATTTTATTCTGTATTAAAGTAGCACCAGAGGTCAAATGATCCAGTCAGGCCTGATGCTCTTTCCCTTGCATTAGACAGCATAGAACATTTTCCAGGTGCATTTTCTAGCTAAGATGAAATAAAAAGCAGTCTAAAAGGAATATAGACATTCCAGTGTTAACATCCACAGCTCTGCAGAGTTCTCTGTGTTGAAGAGCACTCCACTGACAAGAAATGTCTTCCAAGTTCAGAATATCTCTGAAATATATTCTCAGTGCTCATGCATTATTTCTTTATTCAAGCTTCAGAGGAGTGTTTGACTTTTACTATGAAACCATAAATCAATACCATTTTTGGCATCTCAGATGCTTTCCTCAGTTAAACATGAGTTTCCACCAAGGGAAGAAGGAACAGTGCAAATACTGTTGAAAATGTGTTACTAATTTATTGGAAGGTCCTCTTGGATATAATTAATTCAAACAGTTTAGCATATTCCAACAGAACGCATACATCTTTTGGTAATATGTGTACTTTGAGACCCCTGCACATTTTGTATGTATTTTAGACCAAATATTCTTCCTAGAGATGGCAGATACACTTTAGCTGTAAAGGGTATGAATAATAGCCCAGAGTTTTGCTGTTCTTGTTCATTAGTCTGTTAGAAACTACTGGTTATTGTACCGAAAACTAAGAGCTTTTCTCACACTTTTTTTCCCACTGCAAATGTATTTAAAAGAAAAACATAAGAAAGAAATATTTGCAAGGAAAAGTAGTATTTGCAGTGACATAAATTGCCTTGGCAGACTTATTTTGGTGGCAATTATATAGAAAAAATTTCTACCCAGACTTTTTGTATTACTGCCTGTAAATATTACAGTTTTCTATTAATGTGCATTACTATAGCTACAAGCTTTGACAGTTCTTTGGCACACTTTGGGGACAACTGCTTTAAGCAAAAAAAAAAAACAACAAAAAACCAAACCTACTTGCTTCTACCTGACCAGCATCAAAAAGCATCATCTATGCTGTTCACTGGGTTGTGTCAGACTGACTTTTCCTGGCAGTGGTTGTTCTGCAGCACCTTATCCATGCTACTACTTGTTATCTCTTGGGGTGTGCTATTCCAGAGGACAACTTCAGTTTTTAGCTTTATCTTAAGTGCCAAGCAGACTGATGGTTTTCTGCAAGTACTTTATCAACTCAGTTTCTATTGGTTTTAGAGAATACTGTAACTAGAACTATGGAATGTGACTACCATTCTGCTATAAATTTATGAGTGTGATTTTCTACTTCCTCCAGAGAGAAACACGGATAAAGAGTTCTTCTCTCTTTGTTTATATCAGGGTTAATGAAAGAGTACACTTGGAAAGTGTTTTGACTAATATATTTCAGACCATACTATAGCCTGGTGTAGTAGCAGTCCGTTTTTAGTTGGCAGGTTTTGAAACATTTGTGAAAGCCAACATGTGATGGATTAATATAAAAGCAACTTATGCACAATTTTTCTATCATAATAAATATGCTAAAGGAAACTAAGACTTAATAGCATCTTTATTTCATTCCATCTAGCAGTGATGGAAAGGAACTGCAAAAGGTAGTGGTTAAGGTCATCCAGGATCCTTGATTTGGGCTGCCATGTGTTTCATCAGACATGGTTATTTCTCTGACCTTAGCATTTGAGACAGATGGATTTTTGGCATATGCAACTCATGTTTTTAAATCCCTACTGGAGCAGGAGCCAGGATTTTTTTTCCTTTGAAAAAACCTCAACATAAAAACCTCAGGTGGGTCTTCCAGCTCCACCAGCTGCAAGTGGTCCACAGAGGATCTGCAGTGGTTATCAGTCAGCAGTCAAGGTGTGGAAAGAAAAGTGATATAGGGCTGTCAGGCACACTGTCTGAGCGTGTAAAGCCAGGAGTGGAATATAAACAAAGTGAATTTCAAGACTTTTTGGGAGAATTAGGAGACCTGGAATTTCTCAGAAGAAGATGAGACACTTCTGGGCACAAGCAGCTCTAGGTTCTGAGGAGTCAGCTTGCTGTACTGGCAGACCTTCCCTGTTGTGCTGCCATGAACAGGACTGCCATGTTCTCTCTTCAAACTCAGGCCCTTGCTTTTCTGCCACGTCCCATAGTGTCCTCTCACCCTTCTACTCTATGCTCCTCTTTCCTGATGGAAATGCTATGAACTATTTGTTACTGGTCCTATTCCTAACAAGGCTGAATGGAAAAAAGTAATTTAACATGGCTGAATGATCTATTATTGGATCTATTCATATGCAATTTTCTCATAGGAACATTTTGAGGATCAAAGGACATTTGTTAAGCGATTTTGGCCCACTTGATGAAAGATATTTTTCTAAGCATTATTATTATTTTCATGTAAATGTATCATGCATTTAACATATAATAAGTGTTAGAAATGCTCATTCTTCATAGTTCCTCATCATGCAATTTTTATTTAAAAATATAGGAATATTCTATCTAGTGTTTGTATGTACACATATATTACATTTAAAAGCTGTTGATTTTCTTTGAGACAAAAAAGGATTAAAACAAAACTTTGGAACAAGCTGAGGTGTTGCTTTTGCTGAATAGTGTTCATATGCTTTAGGAAAAGAATGATGGAATCTCTGCTCTGAAACCTCAAATGTGCTTCTTAAGATATTCCTTTACTGTCAGAAAGAGGGAAGTGGTTCAGAATAAAACCATTTAAACTTTACCCAGAAAACTTTGAAGATACAGTCTCATGATCAAGGTGTTGTAAAGTATTGCACTTGGAACAAATCTGGCCTGTGCTTCAGGGAATTTGCCATTAGAATCTTTTGCACAGTCATTCCCTGAACCGTTAAAGATGTGAGGTTTAACCCTGATGTTAAAGAACCATTTGAGGCCAGTATTCTGATGTGAAAGTTTGTTTTTCTAGACCTATTAAAAATCAATTAGTTTTATGGCATAACTTACAAGGGCTTCAGATGCACTAAAAGTTTTCTGACATGTAGTAAACCACAAAACATCCATTTAATTTGTGAACATTGATGGTGTGGTGGAAATGGCATTGCTTCTTTGATGTTTGTGGAGTTGTGCCAATTTACACCAGCTCAGGAATTTGGTCTATTGTTCTTGCAAACATCCTATGACATTTTAAATTATCAAGATGATCATCTTGCAAAGACAACCAAAACATTAGAATAACAGTTCCCTGGCAAATACTCTTGGGATACTTAACTTATTAAAAAAACAAATTACATGTGTTCTTTTTATATGAATAAAAACTTATTTCATAAGAATTCATGACTTACTAGGAGGCTGAAGCTGTGATTTCCTAGCTGTGGATGTAACTTTGTGAATCAGAAAGGCAGACATCTCAGTGAAGCAAATGATGTTTGCTCAGACTTGTAGGACATAAAGATTTAATGTCCTCAAATAAAGGCATTCAGGAGCTAATCTCCTGTTTTTCAGTTTCTTTTTAGGGGTTTCTCCCTGCTATTTCCATCTTGTCTTTGTCATCAAGAGTGCATGTAAAAACATATATGAGAAGAAAGGCAGCAAATATTTTGTCTTGCCTTTTCTATCTTGTCCTTAGAGAATTAACAGTTTTTTACCCCGATGTTGTGTTTGATCCTGAAGCTGATTTCAAGCAAACCAACTGAAAATGGGCATTTCATTTAGAGGAATGGGAAAGGTATCAGAAGGTACAGTTATATTCTGCAGAAAGCAATGCAGGTACCCACAGACATTGGTGTGTTAATCTGCAAGGGTCTATGTACAGGATGATATGTGTCAGTAAAATTTTCTGTGGCCAGTATTAGTTGGAACCTTTCAGAAAGAAGAGAGAAAGGAGGAAAGAAATGCTCAAAGCTAGAGCTATGTCCCCTCTCTAAGAAAAAATAGGTTAGGTTGGTGTCAGAACTCAGTAGCCCTAAGAATTCCACCTGAGAAGATTTCATGTGCCCAAAGGGAGAACACATGGATATGGAGTAATGTGGCTTCCAGAAAATCTGAAGCAATCTGAAGATGCTTCTAACTCTGCCACAAGGCTCACAGAAGTGGTTTGGTGAAATTTTTTTGTCAAGACTTCTTTATACAGCAAGAAAAGAAAAACACCAACCTAGTTTTTTCTGATAGTGAGACTCCACAAAAGGAAAGAGAAAGCAGTCGAAAAAAGAGCTAAAAGATTCACGGAGATTTTTCACCATAACCATACCTGGAGATACAATTATATGTTTTGGGTATTGCTATGTCAAAATGGTAAAATTCATAACACACTTATTTCTCAGGTATTCCACCTTGGACAATCTTTGTTGCATGAGAAAATTAATCTACTCCTGAATACATTTATATTAATTTTTGGTTTATGCAGATACAGACAAACCTAGAGGACTAAATTGTTACCCTAAAAATGAATTTACACTGACTACTTCACTGTTTGGATGAACTCCAACTGGCAGGGAAATATAATTTAGACAAATTCACTCATGTTTTTACCTTCATATTTCAGTAGTAAAAAAAATTGCCTTGGGCAACACCAGAGATGAACATTTATAGGAATCAAACTGGAAAACATCATGCTGGACAAAGGAACAGTTAGCCAAAGGAATAGTTATGGGAAATTGGTACTTTGCTAGAAATTGGTGGAAGCAGTCATCCCGTGTCATGAAGAATTTTTGCTATTTTGAGAATAAATTTGATCTTAATATGGGGTGAAAAGGAGCAATTTAGAAATTCTCAGGTTTAGGGAATGGAGAACTGTACGCTCTGAGCTGAATAAATTATTTTCCTTTTTAGTATTCAGTGATGAAGACTTTTGTCTCTCAAATCCAGCTGCATTTTATTTATTTAGTCTGAAGTTACTGAAGCAACATTGGGAATTGAAAGGATACATTTGAACTGGCACTGAGAAAGCTTGGCACTTTGAGGGAGACACACATGAAAAAATTAGGGGAATGCCCAGAGGAACAGTTATTTTTTATAAAAGCTATAGCAAATATATATGAAAAATGAGCTCAAACTGAACAGATACGTGCAGCAATATTGAGAAAAGTAGAATGCTCATCAGACTGATATTCTGTTACTTAAGGTTTATATAGCCCTATATGCTGCTTGGAAAAACTGGATTTCTGGTTGAATCAAGATGGCTGAGTGCTGGATTTGGAAATGTTTTGTCCTGCAGTATCTCTAGAGACATTGTTTCGGATGGTCTCTGTTTTAGGACACCTCAGAAATCAGGTATTTGATTGGTTTCATTATTTCTTGATAACAGAAGAAGGAAAAAAGCAAGTGAACTGTACCTGAATTTTGAGGAAAATTCTCTACATCACTTAATATTTAAGAGGAGACTTTATTTGCCCTAGCTCTTTATTTGACTCTCCTCTTCTTGCCCTGTTTGCTAAAATATGTTAGTTTTCTTATTTTAGAGGAAAATGACATTGAGGTTAGTAATGGAGTTGAGGAGATTTAACAGTAAACAGCTGAGAGTGTTGTATTATCAATTACTAGGTGTAAGTATATGGTTTCATGGGTTGTATCTAAAGGAATACAAAGATATTATTTTAGATTTGTGTACAAATACCATGTATTTATCCTAACATGCCAAATAAGTTTATATGTAGATCCAGTATACACTTGGTAGATCACAGAGGTGAGCTTGAATAGGACAAGGAGAAACTCTTTCTCACACCTTGTAATGATATTCTAACTTTGGAAAGAGGCTTGAATAAGCCAGTTGTGGCAGGAAAACTAGAGTCATAGGAAAGAACTGAGGTTTTATTTTGCAGCTTGAGGTGCCTGCCAGATGCAACTTCTTAAAGCATAAAGCTGCAGTAGTTATTTTAGGTTTAAGAGAACTGGATGTAGCTTACTGAGCATGAGGCCATTCAGCACATACTTCATGTTGGAGCATGATTCTCACCCTGTTGGACTATAAAGTCAATAAGGCATCATTTTTCACCCTGTGACTATGTTTTCCTTGTTCTTAGGCACCACTACTGACTGTACAGCACAGAAAACATTACAAAGATTTCAGATAAGGTTATTCAACTTTATTATGATGCGCTACCTTCTGTTGCTAAACAAGAGAAAGTTTTAGCTTCAACCAGCCAAAACCATGGTTTTCAATCTTATTCACAGATCATTACTAGAGTGTATATATAAATGTTGTAACTTTATTGTGAATCTAGGATTCTCTCAGTGTCATAGCTACACTTACATCTCATGTAAACTTCCTTTGGTTATGTTGCATTCACTTATTCTCATACAGACATAAAAAGTACAGTAAGCCAGTTTCCATTTTGAGACTAATTGTCGTTGGCTATCTGTATAGTGATGAAAACTGATATGGGAAGTCTCAAAACTAAGGGAGAGATCTGTGAACTAATTCTGACCAAAAAAAAGTGCAAAAAGTAGTAATTCTTAATAAGCAAAATTCTGCAGTAGTGCTCTTAGCGATATTTTTTCTTTGGAAAAGGAAATATATGACAGTTATAAAAATATTTAAGTGTCAGTTTGTGGATTTCATACAGAAATTAATTTGTAATGTTTGAGCATTCATGTTCTTGGCGTGATTAAATGTATATTGGTGACAGAAACATACTCTCTCCCTCCTTCTCACTTGTCATTGCTGTTGTCAATATTGTGACACATAGGATGATAGAGTCACAGAAACTTTTACATCATGAAGGACTTCTGTAGATCATTTGGTGCAAGCCCTTGCACTCAAATCAGGGAATTACTCCAAAACAAGTTTTTAATGGGCTGCTTTGAAAGATACTGGCACTCCCTGTGCTGCATGAGAGAGCTCTGCTATGCAGCCAGTGACTGCACGCAGTGGCCAAAGCTGACTTTGAAAACAAGTCTGTTTCAGAGGGCTCTGCTTTAGCAGGGCTTATAATGAGAAAACTATCAATGTAAACCAAAGCATTCTTGGCATAGGACTTAGATTATGTTGAATCAGGTTTAGAAGAAAACTGTATTGGGAAATGTGAAAGGTGTCAGGAAAAGTAACAATCCCCGCTTTAAGTCCTTCTGGAAATTCTTGGAGGGAGTATGCTCTAAATGTCTGTCTGTAGGTCAGCAAAGGCAATTATGTACACTGTAGGGAGCTGGTGATGTATGTGACTACTTTCTGTTGAAAACTCTGCTGCCCCAAGGGGCTCCTCCAGCAAGCAGCCTAGCTGAGACTCGAAGCATAAATCGCTAACCTTGAGTGAACAGCACACCATCCAGGCAATAAAATCCAGCTATTAACATGGGGAAAGGCCACATCTTTGATAGCTTCCTGAGATGATTGCTAGTTTCTTTTTTTAAACCTTCCTCTCAGTTATGCATCTCAGAAAGCTAAGGTGCAGGTTACTGTGACTTTCACTTTTAACATGCTTACCCCTGTGACTCTTATTTTTGCTGTGGCTATTTACTCACTTTTTCTCCTCCACTCTTCACGTGCTTACTCCCTTCTTCATCTGCTTAGTCATATGAGCCCCACTATCCACTCACAGTGGGAAGCAACCATGAAACCCATGTGATTTTTATTTCAGTCTAATTTCTTCTGCATGGACTCAGGAAATTATTATGCAAGATTTTAGTTTTATTTACAGAAAGGTATTACTTTCTTGTTTATTTGGATTCTTTGCCTCCTCTCATCTATTCACATATTTCACCCCTTCTAATGATTTTTTAATCTGAAAAGATTTGGCTGTTGTAGGTCTTTTATGCCTTTTCTGTATGTGTCTATACCAGATCATTTGTTAAAGGAAAAATGTTTGGCTAAGTAAGAATAATGTTGTAATAGGGGTGGAGTACATTTCTTGTTTTTAAAAGTTCCTTCCAAGATTATCATCTTCATTTTTTCTGCAAATGTTTAGCCAAAGAAATCAAATAAACAGAAAATCACAGAGGGTAAAATTTGTGTAAAACACCAGTAATTTTTTCTTTACTAGATACTGACTGACTCTTAACTGAATTTAAAAACCAGGTCTCTTCAGTGTCTGCTATTTATAAATCTTTCTTGTTTTTTTCCTTTTTCATTAAGATTTAAGACCAAAGTGCAGTAAGAAAACAAATCCAAAGAAGGCCAGATCCTTCAGGATGCTGAGTTGTCTGCCTGCCACTTTCTCTGTGTCCGCACCGGCAGTTACACCTGATCTTAAGGTCATCTTAAAGCCTAGATTCACTAAAAATCTGTAAGGCAAAACCTATATAACCCTCCTCAGCAGTGCACTGCATACAGATCTGCAGGCTCTGTGGAAATCAGGCAGCAATAGATTTGCATTCAGTTCCTCTGGAAAGCGTGAACCCGTACAGGCACGGAGCACCACAAGTTCATTCGCGCAAATCTACCTCTGCCGTTCGATAAGCCAGGAGAGATTGGAACACCACAAATGGTTCCTGGAGGAGGCCCGAGTGAGGGAATTTTGGAGATGCCTTATTACTGAGCTCTAAAGAGAATCAGGATGTGGTTGGCTTTGGTGAAACCGGGGTTTATCAGGGAAAGCAAGCCATTTGGTTGCGCTAATTAGCCTGGGTTCAACCTTGTTGCTAGTTCTCAGCAGCAAAAACCCCCTGGATTTTACAGTAATGTTCAGAGAAGACTTTGCTGCAGAGGCAGAACTTTCAATGGTCCACAATCAGCGTGCCATCTTTTCTTCCGTCTGCTCTGTATCAAAGAAAAGGAGAATGAATTAGTGGAACAGGGTCTCTGGTGCAGTCACCCCTGAAATATGCTAGTTTGTGACTTTAAATGTCAGCCTCATGAGGCCATTGCTAGTTGGGGAGCTTTTCTCAGGAATGTTTACTGAAAGAGCACATTTTAAAGTAACAGGGAGGAATACTTGCCAAGTGGAAGCATTCTTACCCGTATCTTGTGACTAATGCATCCAATCAAAGCAATTCTTTTTCCCAGCCTAGGATAATTAAACCAGATGCTCTTGAATAAACTACAGAACATTGCAAAACAATTTTCCTGTTTAATTAAAATGATAAACATTTTCTCTTAATACAAAATTCACCAACAAGAGTTGAGATTTGGCTGCTGAATGACTTGCTGTGGAACATTTGCTGTATTTCATACTGCAAGGTGGTCATTTGTGATACTGCCACATTATTTTAGAACCAACATAAAAGGTTCAATGAACATAAAAGCTAATAAAAAAGGGGCATCTGTCTTACTTCACCACCTGTCAATTTATCTGCTAGATCTATGTAACTGATTAGACCCACATTGTTGAAATTATTTTTCAAATGCAAAAGGTAAACCTGAAAGGTCTTAAGACCAAGGAGAGTTGTTGGGACAATTTTTGAGGGATAACTATTGGCCATAGCAATTTAATGAATATATATAAGAAGATCAGATTACCTAAATATTTTCTAAAGTCATAATCTGGCCCTAGCAGAATATTCAAGGAACAGAAATTCAAGCTAAGTTTCTTCTCAGTCCATTATAATGAAACAAAAACTTCTTCTCAGTCCATTATAATGAAACAAAAACTTACACAATCTTGGGGATTTAGTTTATTTATAGTATATAGTATATTGATAAACATAAATAACGTGGTTGATTCTTTTTTCCAGTGTCAGATGCAGAGGATTTAATTTCCATTAAATACAATGCAGCAGAAGAAGGAAAATATGAAATATCCCATGTTCTTCTAACTAACTGTAGTTGATTTTCAGTTGACGATTATTTTCATCAGTAAAAAGAATAGTAAACTGAAATAATCAATCCTTCTTGCTGCCTATCATCAAAATGTAAATATTTTCAAATCACATATAAATTTATATGCTTATTCTTTTGCAGGTTTTGCTTTTATACAATAGCTTGATTACTTTGGCATATAATATGGGGTAGTCAGATATGCTTTAATAGATAAATTATGTGATATTGTTTCAGTTTCTTGGCTGAATAACTGTATCTTCTAGTTAGGCAGTCTTGAGAAAATTGATTGAGTTCAAAAAAACTTAGGTATGGCAGTATCTTACTTGAAGATGGTTCCAACAGAATATGCTTCTGTCAATATGTATCCATCTTGTTCCATCAATTCTTAATCCCTCTAGAGTATTTTCTTCCACTTTTAATTTCCCTCTGCCATATGTGCTCCATTCTCTGGCTGGCAATGCATTTGATCCAAATTGTCTAGGCCCAGTGCTTCTTCTCATTCCTCCAAATCATGGGAAACTAAGCATGAGAAAAATTATCTCTGACCCTGCCTGATTTTTGCTACGGTTTTCCTGAATCTGCACAAATATACCTACCCCACTTCATACATCTCTAAGGACCTTTATACCACTTCATTGACTGCTGTACTGCCAATCTGGTTTAAGAACGCTTCCAAAAAATAAAAGCAGTGCTCCTACCCATGATATTCAAGTAGTTATTCAAGCATTCAATGCCTGACATTGTGCAAGGGAAGGAGGATGAACAGCTAACATTCCAGGCCTTACAGGACTGAGGTGCTTCTAGCTGGGCAAAGAGGAGAGGTGAAGTTTAAATCCTAATGCATACCTAAAAGGTAAGCTGAATTTTTTTGAGTCACAGATTTTGACTTAGATGTGGATATCCTGCCAAAGTCCAGCTTTGGGATGGAATAGTGTTTATTAGATAAGGCAGGCAATGAACAAGGATTTTCTGTTTTATTTTGAATGAGCATGTTCTTGATGCATTGCTGTTAATAAACATCAGACTTGTAAGTGCAATTAGCCCGCAGATATTCATGTAACATCACTTTCCTCCTAGTTTTATGGGAATGTGAGTCAAAGATGTGAGGGTACAGAAATGTTTAAATAAATTCAGTGGTCATTTCCTCTATTGCCAGGATTTTTGACCTTGGGAGAACCTTAGAATTGTGAAGAAGAAATAAAGCAGTGGCAGCTTGTCACTGGTCCCATTTCCACACAGCAGTGGACAGCTGTCTTCAAATGCACATACATATGGACACAAACCACTATTTCATTTTTAACAATTGCCTGCAGGTATTTTTTTTGAATCTAGATATGTCTGGTACAAGTGTGTGAAAAAAAAACTGCAATGGGAAACCCTCTTATTCAATTAAGTTTGAAATCATGCTGTTCATAGCATTCATAATCTCTGAACAGTCAATTTACTCCAAATTAAGATGGAATACTACTGGGCAAGTTTTTTTCATATAAAACAGTTATCTGCCTCATGAGCTGTCTCACTTTAGAATTCAACAAACTAAAGATATGAAATCTTACTCCCTGACATTGAGTGTTAGTGGTTTTTCCCCCACTCCCATTCCAGTTGTGCCATAGTTACATGCCAGGCAGATGTTTTCAGCTTGAAATATCCTGGCAGAGAATTAACAGCATTGCTGACAAGGAACACTTAGAAATCATTAAAATTTATGACAAATTAGGGAAGTCAGTGCAACCAGTGAAAATTATAATTTTCTTTTAAAATGTAGGCACTAATTTCTTGTGACAGGTATGGTAGAAAGGAGTAGCAAATTACACCCTCAGGGCCACTTATCTGCAAAGTCCCTGTCAACTTACAGAATTTCTTAGAGATGAGAAGGACTTTTGAAGATTTGTAAAACTTAACAGAAAGCTATGTACCTATTGGAAAATTATTCACATTTTAGACTTGTATAGTGATGCAAAAGGAATCTATAACTGTGTAAGCAACAAAGCTTATTTATTGCTTTTCTGAAAATGTCTTTAATGTTATACTCTGGGATAGATTGCTTTTTATGAATTATGACAGCTTTCAAAGTTCAGGCAGAAGTGAATTTAACATTTCCACAAGGGGATAGAAGGAGAACTGAGGAATACTGCAAGACTTGTGCTTAGGACCGAAGGGAAAACAAACTGCCCTAATAAACAAAATACAAAGCATGCTGGAAGAGTCTCAAGATCACAAAGGATTTTTCTGTTCTGAAAAGCTAGCTCACTCTAGATGAGTATGCATATTGTAAGTGGCCTCTTGCAAGAAATGCCTCAAAATTAGGCATTAAGCCAGAAAATGCAAAGCAGTCCATCAATCATCTTCTCAAATCAATGATATGGAGAACAAAAGACAGTATGAAAAAGAAGGAGTGAAGAACTTTCTTATTGTGCAGAATGACAGATGCCTGAAAGGAAAGAAAGTAGAGCCTTGCCAACTTGTGACATAGATAAATAATTATATACTCAAGATGTGAAGAGAAAGACTTCCATTTCACATTTGTTTATCAGTTTATATGGAGTGCATGTATCAGGTCTGCATAGAACAGCTGATCCTGGTCACAAGTGTAGTATTGACAAAAAAATAGCTAAATTTAATAAATGCTAAAACATACCTTAAAAGAGATAATAGATAAAACCCTAAATAATATATAGACCAGAGGTTTATTAGTCCTTGTGTTCAAGGAACCAATGTGAATTTCTTGGGCAGAAAATTGCATGTACAAAATGAAAAGGAAAATGGGGCAAACCTTTAAATGAGAATCTACCAGACACTGAAGACTGACATAGTGCTGTTGTTGAAAGAGGTTAATGAGTTGTAAAGACCAAGACTTGTATCTAGACCAAAACATATGTATACAAAGTGAGTGCCTAAGATCCTCAGAGAAAAAGCTGAGGTTAAATTAGAGAGTCTAGATGATAGGCCACCATTGTAATATTATGAATGAACCTCCTCTTTCATTAAGCCAGACAAAACTATCCACATCTGAAGGACTTATATAAAACCTAGTGACTAATGTCTCAATGTTAGATAATTGCTTTATGTTTACAAAGAGAGAACTAGCCAATGGTGTTAGTTGGAAGATTGTTGTAAGAAATATATGTTTTAAACCCTCAAAAATGTTTGTTTATGTTGATGTAGTAAGTGTTCAAGTGAACTTTAATCATCTTTCAGAATTCTCTAGAGAGGTGATTTAGCAAGTGCTGTTTACAGCCTCACCTCTTGCGCAGGTAACACTGATAAGTCAACAAAGGCACTTCAAACAAAGCACCACAGGCCTTCTGAAAAAGAAAGCACATGCTTAAACTACAGATAAGGATTTTGATGATGGCAGAATAGAGAGGGAGTGTCTATCTTGCATAAAACACAGGATGAACAGTGAAAGGATTCAGATTTTCTGAACATAATGTCTAAAAGCATATGTGCCTTCATTTACCTTTTAACAACTTTATTTCTCTTTGTTCTTTAGCAGTTTCAAATTATTTACATAGTTTGCAAAGAATAAGAGCTGTGTCTGGTACTGAGAGAGAGAACCAAGTATTTTAGCACTTCCCCAGCCCTCCATGCTGCTTATTTATTTTGAGCAACAATTTATCTGTAATGTAAGAGAAGGGATAGTTCTGACCCATACTGTGACAGTCTCTGGAGAATAGTCAAATGACACGATAGATTTACTGCCAGTTGGAGACAGAGAGTCTAACTTTTATCATTGGACTTTCAAGTGCTTCCATAATTACATGGGAAGTCTCTTTACCATTTGGACAGATCATAAACCACTTGTGGGATTTGCTAGTGAAACTCAATGCCAGCTGTAGCAGCTGTCTGGCTGCAGCATTGGGCTTTGACCAAAGCCTTCAAAAAATTTGTTGGAGTGCCATCAACCACTGCTGTTATCACAATATGGAAATTTTAGAGTGCTTATGTTATTTATGAAATACCTGAGGTAGATGCTGAGGAAATCTTTCCAAATAAGGGAGTCTTCCTGAAGAAACCTTGGCGACAGCTACTCTTTCTGAGGGAAAATCATGTTGTGTCCTGGGTTAAGGTAAGTAATTTAAAAACACTTTAAGTGGATTGGGTTTGGGAGATTTAGGAGCAAAGGGCGAGAAAAATAGTTGGGAGTGGATATATAGTTTAACACAAACATCACCGTATCTGTCAAGAAAGAAATAAAATCCTGGTAGCATTATCAGAAGCTCAGCCTGTTAATCCTTGCATAAATCTTTGGCTTGGGTCAGTTTTTAGTGGCTGAACAGAGATGGTACTCTATGGTCAGAAACGGACACTGAGGCATCACTATGGCTATTGCTGAAAAGCAGAGACAGAGAGCAACTACATGCAAGTTTGTTGAAGGATGGCAAGTCTTGAGTATAAATTTTACTTTCGCCTGTGTTTCCCAACTGCAGCTGAGCTGACCTCTATTAGAACCTGTGAAGAAGATGTAAACTATATCATTAAAGGGAGGTTAGGAGATTTGGCTGAAACTTTTCTGAAATGCAGAAGATGGGGGAAAAATACTCATTTTTACTTAATCCAACCAGCATGGAATAACATTAGAGAACTTTGATTCCAGCAAGCACTTCAAAACCCAAAGCTGCAAGTGTCATTCCAAAGAGAGAACTGGACTCAAGAACTTGTTTATACCATCATTTCCAGTGTCTGGCGGCAGATTTCAGCTTTTGCCCTAAAACAAATGCAAATTTAGTTATTTTGAAGTATACATCAGTGATGTAAACAAAAAGTGGCTGGATGACTTTAGGTGCTCAAAATGGTGTTATCTGGGTGATTCAGAGTATTTTTAGTACAGATATTTTCCATCTCTTTCTTTTATCTCATTTACTGTGTAGGAATTATTCTCCCCATACCTGTCTGAAATAAAATCACCAAGTCCAATGTGAAGTATTGTGAATAGACAATCACCCTTAATTTTCCAGCCCTGTTTTCTTGAAGTTGAGAGATCTGATTTGCTCAGATAAGACCTGGATGCACAGGAAGTCCCATCTGGTTCTAAACAAACTTTTAAGCTACTTGAGATTTTGTACACCATTAAGTACACATCATTTTCCATTTATAAAGTATTTCTTGATCTGCTTATCCCTACTGTGTGGGTGCTTAAGAAGCAAACACGTTTGTATGTGTGCCCATGCACATTATTTTCTTGCCTTTTCCTGCACATAGAAGAGCTAGACTAGAAGTTCTTGAGGACTCTGGTGGACACTGCATGACTCACATGAACCCAAGGAGCCTGTTTAAATTCCATCTTTTCAGAACTGTTGGATGGAAGCATATAGACAGCCACTGGATAATGATTGGTTTTGGAGCTATTTTTTTTTTGTTATCCCATTGGTCTCAGGCCTCTAAGTGTAGTAGAAAGTAGTTAAGAAGGTAGTCATGGATGAAAAGGTTCATAGGAGAAAGGTGTGTGTTTGTTCAACTTTTGAAAAGAGAGAAGTGTAGAATAGATATCAGCTTTGCAAATGAGTAATGGTCTGGGCCTTTAAGAACTTTTAAGGATATAAGCCCTTTTGATGTTTAGGTTGCTTTTTTTCTCTTCATTAAAAAGGCCACAGAGCACTACGACTTGTTGATTACATGGTTGTGCTCAGCTTTCTGTTTTATTTTGCACCCCCAGGCCTTGAGCTTTTCATAGAGTTCCCATCAGCAAGAATTGCATCAGGTAACATTATTGCAAAAACAGTGCAGTTTTGCACAGAGAGGGATGTTTTCCTAAGCCATGGATTTTGTATCTACTACATAGCAGAGCTGTTAGAAAGCAATTTGGCTCAAAAGCCTGTGTGTGCATGTGGTGTATGTGTGAGAACAAGCCACTGCTCTGCAGCCACCACCCCATGGCTGGCAGTCTGACGGTAATGTCACTCCTTGCCTTCCTCCCACACTCATTTGGCTGTGGAGAGCGACCCTCAGCCACCTCTGTGCACAGGCAGGATGCACATGGCAGCTGCAGGATACCGAGCTGTCAGCTTCCAGGCTGGTGTCTGGCAGCAGCAGCACACGGGCTTTCTGCTGAGCCTTTTGCTGGCCTCGCATGTGGCACGCAGCCTGCAGAGCAAGGAGAGCTCTCTGCAGCTGCCTAGTGCGGGCTCAGACTGCAGAGGCCACTCTTGTTTCTGGGTGATGAGCTCCTTAGATTCCCTTTGGACTGTAAGAAATCTTCATCCCCAATTTCTGTTGTTAGAATACAAGAACATACAGTGAGAACCACTGTGAGAGAAGGGGCTGTTTTTCACGTGCTCATTTATTTAAGTGCTGATTGACATTGGTATAGATACCTACCACTGTGTAATTGACTCTGACCATCACTTAATTGCTAAACTTTTTTTCCTACCGATTACAAAGCTTTTTCTTAGTGGTTTCGTTTATTTATTTATTTAGCTCTTAAACATATAGTGCCAAGTCCTTGCTGGAGCTAACTGGCCTCAACTTTTTTTTTTAATACTGATGGTCCAGCCAAGTAAAGCTTCCATCACTCTCACGGTGCAGTCATATTATTATTAAAGGCATGACTGTGTGAAATTGAAAGTACTAGAGCAGATCAGATTGACCCAGTGTCCACTTAAGTCAACAGAAATCATTAAACCAAGTCCATTTTGGATCAAGCCTCAAATGCAAGGGATTGGACTCCTACGTTTTGAGATTCGCACTTAGTGGGCTTTACAATCTGTCTCATTTGAGACAAACACTCTCACTTATCAGTATAATAAGTCACAAAGATGACTACCTTCCTTGTCCAACAGTCTCTGTGGTTTACTTTAGAAACAACAGCATTGATTTTTTTTTAACTGCTTACTATTTAGGGATGGCTCAGAAAACTCTGATTGAAAATCAGCAGTCATGAAAAACTTTTATTTCCCTGTTTGAGTACATTCAGACTTTTTTCTTAAAAAATATCTTGGTTAGACAAGTCAAAGTAAAATAAAACACCAAAGCAAACAAGTTTCTTGTTACTGTGTTCTCCCATTAAGTTATTTATTAATTATATTTTCATTAGGAATAATCATTAAGAAATACCTTCTCTCCTAGTTTTGTTATAAACATGTCAGATAACAGTGTAAGCTTTCATTAGAAGAAAGCTGCCCTTTCACTTCATTGTTCTGCTTATTTTTTGCTGTGTACTAAAACCTTTCTGTAAGACACCCACTCAGACTGGGGAAAAAAGTATCCTTTGTAGGCAGGTGGTCTTTCCTTGAGCATTTTCTGATTAGAAACACATGTTCATGAGTGTGAGGAGGCTTCTGTAAAGGGACAGTGAAACAGAAGCCAAGGAACTCGTGGTGCTGCACACGCACCGCAGTTGAAGCAAATAATTTATTTTTGATTTTATCTGTTGCAGCTTTCTGCTACATACTGCAAGTTATATTGATAACTGACAGTTTTTGAGCTCACCAGAGAACATTCTCTCAGCCTGAAAACCCTGGGTACAAGGATACTGTTGAAGGGGTTCATGGGAACTGCTGTGGTGTGGGTGGGCAAGGTGGAGCAATGCTCTAGAAGCCAATGCTTTTTTGCTTTGCTTCCCTAAATCACGGTGGCCACATCAATGTGGCTGACCAATGTCCACTTAAGCAGGAAACACATTCTCCTGAGAATAAGAAAATTTCCCCATAGTGACAAATGAATAAGCACAAAATTATGCCTCGGTCAGTGGGCCAACCTCTGCAAAGCTGAGATTGTCTCCAAGCACCAGGGCATAGGGGAGCTCTCAGGACCCATGTGAGCAGGGTCATGCACCAGCAGAACATGAGGAAGGGAATAGGAGCCTGCACTCATTCTTACACTGCTGCTGCTGTGCCTGCTGCTCTCTATCACCTTCCCACTCTGAAAAGCCTCCTCTCACTGCTCAGGGCCATCATCACCATTGCAGCATTTACTAGCACTTAGAGTGTTTGGAAGGAGCTACAAGTCATGGAGACAGAGAACACTGCTGCTGTAAGTGGCCAGAGGTAGCCTGGGAAATGCACTCGAGGGCTAAAAGGTGTTGAATGGAAGTAGGCACCAATGAGGAGCACATCACACAGGGACTGTGGCTTGCAGCTCTGTGTCTAAGGTCTTCAGTGAAACAATACAGGTTATTGGCATTCCTTCCTCTTCAACCTTTCTTACTCCTACACCTGGGCAAACATATTTGAGTATCTCCAGTCCTCAAGTGCCCCCTCTCTGTGTGCCAGAGGCAGACAAGCTTTTCTGTATGTTTTCAGGAAAGGATCAGAAAATGTCCTTGCTCCTTGTTGCATGGAAAATCAGGGGATGTTTCCTGAGATGTCAGAGAGACTCATCTGTATAAAGCATTACAGAGAGTATTCAAAAGGCATTTTCTATTAATACAGTAAAGAATTGATTTCCTGCTGTTCAAACTCAGGAGCCAACAAGTCAGCCTAAGAGATAATATCACAGCTTACAAGACAGACAACAGCTTTCTGTTTCTGCAGTGCTGACTCTGAGATATGCAGACACTATACTGGCTGGCACTTGTGGCCATTTAAAAGCTAAAAATCAGTGGAACCATCTTGATTTTGGCTTTTTAACACCATGTCCTGGGCTTGATGCTTGCAAGACATAAGAGTCAGCTATTTTCCCCTTCACCAGCAGGGGAATCGTCTTTGGCAGATGAATTCTTTGTTGTCCCTGATGTGCCAATATCTTTTCCATTTCTCTTACTGTGGCTGCACAAAGTACTCAGTTCAGAGGAGAAACTGTATCCCAATGTCTAACATGTAAGTTTCAAATGACCAATAATCAATTAGGAGTAAACCAAATAGTCATCATAAAACATGGTGCATGCTATTCATGGAAATGACACATTTATTAAGTTCACAGAAGGACAAGATGCTTTGTTGTAGTCAGTAGCAAAACTGTAGTCAGTAGCAGGAACAGAACCAAACTCCCTGCATACACCATCAGGCAGTTACAGCCATTTATTAGTAACGTTCTGGTTCAGCTGGATGATGACACATTTTTGTTGCATTGCCTGGATAAAGTAAAAATAAGCTAAGTCATAAGAAAATTTTACTTTGAATTCTCAAATGAAATGGGTTTTTCATTTAATTTTGTTATATGTCTGCAGGGCGTGCTCACTGATAAAGAGGTTTGTTTCCATTCTGTCAGAGAGCAAATACACTGAAAATTGACAGACTCTTGGTGGGTTATGAATTTTCAGTGGAGCTAACCATCATGTTCCTCATAAAACAGCACAAGCTTTAATGACACCTGTTAAAACTAGACTTAATGCTGCAAAAAGAATCCAGTGGAACATATTTAGAAATGTGCCAGAATTTTCACGGCTGACTTCACTCTGAAAAAAAGACTTAGCATCTTTTTGCAGAACAATCTGTTTGTTTATTTAAGACCAGTCTGGATAATGTGTTTAGGCAATCAAAAATGCAAATAGGTGATCTTGGGAGATTTTGTTGTGTCCAGCTATCCTAACTGAGGACATCAAAATCTATTTTAACCTCTTCAAAGTTTGGAGATTAAGTTGTCTTGGCTTTCTGAGTATCTTTGTCAATTGTGAGGCCAAAGCACCTTTCCAAGCCAAACAGTGTCTTGTATGGAAAGCTAGTAACCACCTCATTGCTGGAAAGTGTTTGCTGACATAAACAGTGACTTGGAGATGTTTTCTGTGAATGAAAAAACAGATATGACAGCACACCATTCACATGATGTATCCAGAGTGCATAATGTATTTACTTATTTGTAAAACTGATTTTCTTTTATGTACAGTTATTCCAGTTATTCCTCAATGAAGATACACACATCACAAAAATACATACAAGACTTGAAAAAATTGAAGTGTTTGCAGAGTTTTCATTGCAAAGGTGCAGTTAATTACTTCAACTGAAACGGGAATATGCAGTCTGCATTTGCAGGCATTTTCTGTAATTATGTGATTATTTTGCATTTCTTGCAAAGAGTCAAGCAACAGCCTGTGCAACTTTGTTAGATCTCACAGGCTTTTTTGAAACTAGATATTAAATTGTGTTATAAAAAGCCAGGTGTTTAATTTGCAAACACTTAATAGATGGTTTATGTGTTTATAAACACAGACCTCCTGCAAGAGATGCGCAGAAATTGAGGTTTGGTTTGTATACATCCCATAATTTATGTCCTTGCAGCAAGGAAGACATAAACAGGATCTTCTTTTCCCACCATGATCAACATCCTTGCCAGATACACGCAGTTTTGGATGGTGTTTCTGGATAATCTTTAAATTCCATCTGCCTGCAGGAGGACTTCCTGACCTGCAGGGTGAATTTTATTAACACTGAGTTCTTACAAAAGCAACAGCCCAAACCAACCCACCCCAAAGCAAAGCAGAAACGCTTCCCTGCCTGCAAGACAGGTGGAATTAGAAGTCACTGACACTTTAGCATAATGAAGATGTTTAAATGTTCTCAATGATTAAGAAAGAATCCTGCTCCTACAGGTAGGGACTGAACATCATTTTCCCATTTCTCTGAACTAGAAACCCTTCCTGAAGGCATTACTACGATAGTATTGTAATTAACGGCAATTAATACAACAACAAGGATGACAGTAAACAGTTAATGTTCATGAGAGCCTTCTGAAGCAAATTGGTGAGTATTTAATGAGAAAATTTATCTGGAGAGAAAAGGTTCTCCCTCCCTCCCCATCCATTAGGTGCTGCGTATTGCACAACACATGAAGAGGGATCACTGTTCTTTTATACAACGCTATTCCTCATCCTCATTGAGGTTGCATTTAGCACCTACTATTATCTTAAAGATTAAAAATGGACATTTTCACTTGCATGAGACTTTCAGAATCAGAACTGAGATGAGTGGACACTAGGAAAAAGTTCACTGAAGTCAATATAAAGCTTCTTCTTGGTTATAATAAACCTTGAATTGGGCCCCAGCCTGGTTGAAGAATGAGCTTATTCAGTGGCAGAGATATGAATATACCAAAGTCTTTGACTCCCATGTCTTGTTCATTGGACTGCCCAGGAGATCTCAATTTCTATCAGATTATATTCCAGACAAAAAACATTGGGACTAGAAATGAACTTTGACAATTACCTGCTCTAGTAAAAGCTGAGCAATATCAATGGTTAATTTATCCAATGTAAAACTGTTATGAAAGCTGATAGGTACACTGTCTGATCTGATGAAGAATATAAATAGCTCCCCTCAATACTTTGTAATTTCAATTCATAGTTTGCTTGTTTAAAAACACTTAAAACAAATTAGCATGTAAATAGTATACAAAGTTAATTAGGGATGATATTTCTTCTTGACAAATGATCCCCTCTATTTCCTGTACCTACTTAAAATACTAAAAAGCATTGAAATCTCATTACACCAGGATTTGCTAATAACATAATGAGAAAAATATTAAATACATGGCGGAAAAAGGAAGCACCTGCATTGTTTGCTACCATGACAGAGAACAACAGAATCATCCAATAATCTATTCTGTCTGCAGGGGCTGTCTGGAGGGCATCTGGTCCCATCCCAGCCCCCACTCAGAACAGGGTCAACTTTGCAGCTGTGTTGGCTTGCTCAGGGTGTTGGCCAGCTGAGCTGTAAACATTTCTGAGGATGAAGACTCCACAGTGTCTCTGGGCACCTGTTTCAATGATACATACACACTGTAAATACAATATGCTCAGGAGTGAATGTAATTTCAATGAAAACATTCCAAAAATAATTCAAAGGTCAGAAGTAAAGTTAACAGCTCTCATGGTGCAGTGATTTCTTGCAGCCCTGGAAAAGTCTTTAAGCATCACTAGCAGTGCTATGACTCAGTAACACAGGATAACATCTCATAGCCAGGATTTTCCTGCTGATGTGACTAGGGGCTTTTGCAGCTGGAAAATCAACCATTTGCTTCCCCCTTCCCTGTCTCCCTTAGAAAGCACAATGACTGGAACTTAGGAATGGCTGGCGGTTTGTCAAGTCTTTTAAAGTAAGGATTGGGTCAATATTTTAACTCAGACTACAAAAGACTTTTACCACAAATGGCCCAATATATAAAAATTTGAGTACTCACCAATATCCATGATGTAGGAGTGGCTAATATTCAGTCCATTTGAAAGTCAGGCTGTATTTCTAGCTGGGTAACTTTTCTGGATTCATAGAGTTAGCCTCAAAATACTACAGAGAGAAATCAGGGGACAAAAGCATAGGATTTTTTTCAACCAGTAGAGGAAAAAAAAAATTGTAAAAGTATTTTTGAGTCTAACAATTCAAAGAATCCTGCTTAGTGCAAAAATACATCACTAATGTGGTGGTTCTTCAGATCAGGAGAACAAAAGAGTAAATTTTCAGATGTCAGGGTGCAAGCATGCAGATATTTTCTTTATTCTACCAGTTCATGGTTAGCAGCACGTAGTGCTGCAACATTGCAGCAAAAGATTTTTCAAGAGTTTGTAGACAATTTTTTTTTTTTACTTTTATAGTTCAATGCATATCAAAAATGTATGGTCTATACAAAGATGTAAGAATACTGTTATATTTTTCATACATATTGTAGCGTAAGCTATGTGTCTTTCTAAAAGAGTGAGGTGAAACTCAATTTACATCTTTTCTGAAACCACTAATTACAAAAATGAAGGCACACATAGAGCTTAATTCTACCAGCTACACTATAGTAAATGGCAAAGTATATTTCTGGGGAATATTTATTTCAGATCATTTGGAAAATTTATGACAGGAACAAAAAGAAATGGGACAAGGTTCATTCTGAGTCTGAGTGCAAATGCACTGCTATAGACTGACAGTGACCTTGAGATATGCATAAGAACATGGAAATGCTTGGAGACACAATGATAAAGATTTTACAAACAAGTCTAAGTCACAACTAACCAATGTAAATACAATAAAGATTAATCATGCTTATTATTTGTACATGAAAATAATTTGCCATCTTCATTTTTTATTTTATTTGCTTCTATAGGGAAACAAATGAACAAATTTGCAGTAATGGTAGGCCACAGAAGAATCACAGTCAGAATTATATTTCCCTTGAAAGCTCCTTGGTGGCCATTTGGAAGCATATTGCTGTTCATGGGGTGGAAAAGGAGAAAAAAGCATAGGTTTGTGGGTAGAAAGAATTTTTAAAATGTTTTAAAAAGAGGATAATTTCCCTCAATCCCAA
Organism: Promerops cafer; assembly: GCA_013398275.1. Classification (NCBI taxonomy): domain Eukaryota; kingdom Metazoa; phylum Chordata; class Aves; order Passeriformes; family Nectariniidae; genus Promerops; species Promerops cafer. The sequence continues at coordinate 894,086 of VZSE01006462.1, read as the reverse complement.
TTTTATCACTATTTTAAAAGTATTCCAGGTTTTTCTTTTGAGCTCATGTCCTGCAGCAAAATTGTGAGAAGTTAATGACTAAGATGTCTGAAATAAGACAGCTTTGAACCTCATGCTCTGAAACCCCACATGTTGTTGCTAGCTTTGTGCTAGGATCTTGTCTCAAAAAAAAATCACACTTTTGAAATCTTCTTCTAGTTGTGTAAACTCTATCTGGGGGTGAGAACAGAGGGCAAGTGAAGATTTCAAACAACTAAATAAGAAGAAAAATATTTACAGAATGTGAACCCTTGTGGCTGCTTGACTGTAAATATGGTGCGAGACTTTCAAATGTCAAATGCTATACAAAAAAATTGTGTAAATTTGAAGTAAATAATGAACTGCTATCCTCTAATTAGTGTGAATCATAACTTTGTATCCATTTTCTATAGTACAGCAATACTACTGAAATGCAAGAGTTCTGCTTTTGTTCTGGAACACTGTTGTTTTCACGTTCATGAATTTCAAAAGAACAGTCTTATTTGGCATGGATGTTCTTGCCAAATGGCAGCGTGGTGTTTGTAATTGTTTATGCATACTCTGCTACAGTGGTGGGTGTGCCAGTTTTTATTTTTTAGAAAACAATTAATAATCTAAGGATCTTCAGCATTAAAAGTATAAGATTATCCTGTTTCCTGGTTGGGATTCAGCTAACTTGAGGCTAGCTCAAGAAAGGTGGGAAGGCATGCAGATGATCTATTCCTCTCTTTCTCTTCAAGCAGCTCTAGCATCAGTCTTACCCTGGAGGGAGCAGTTTCATCTCAGTGCTTCCACAGACATCCTAATCTCCAAGCAACATGGGACAACTGTGACATCCTTAATGACAGTGGCAGTTATCCAGGATTATCCAAAGTCCTATCCAAATGCTATCAGCTCATCCAGCTGAGGGTACAGTAAGTACAGTAAGGGGAGTTGGTGCTGGGCTGTGTTTTCCTGGCAAGCCAAGGTCTGTGGCTGGGAATCCTGAAGGATCCTTTGGCCAGCAGCAAATGCAACAGTTTACTGCTGTACACTCACCCTTCCAATCCCCACTCTCCCCAGCACTTTTTTTTTTTTTTTTTTTTAGATAAGTGGCATCTGTCCTGGCACTCTGGTGAGAAATAAAAAAGAGCTATGTTTTTGAGGGAGGTAGGGAGGGCTGAGCTGTTTGCCTCTGCCTGGCATCAGAGAAGGTGCCCTATCCCTGGAAGCATTCAAGGCCAGATTGGATGGAGTTTTGAGCAATCCGGTCTAGTGGACCATGTCCTTGCCCATGGCAGGAGGATTGGAACTAGAAGATTTTTGAGGTCCCTTCCAGCCCAAGCCATTCTGTGATTCTGTCAGTCAGTGCCCTGTGCCCCCTCTGCATGGCTGTCAGTGCTGTGCTCTGTGTGCATCCTGCTTGGGGAAGCTCCTGCTGCCTTATCCAGAGTTACTGCTTTCCTGGCCTGACACAAGCACACCAGTGCCTGCCCCGATGGGGTAGGCTGCTGTGATGGGGCCACACGCCAGCTCAGCAGTGCTCAGATTTCTCCATCACTGTGAAAGCTGGGGCTGGCAGTATTTCTGAGCACTCCTGGCCAATTGAGGACAAGCTGTTTACTCCAAGTGAACTTTAACATATTTTTATCAGCCTTCTGCATCTTAGCATTTCAGGGTGACACAAAATGGGCCTTTATATTTTTTTGCCCCACACATCTTACAACTGTTCTCTGGATTGCTTTTGCAGCCACAGGCTGAGTGGGAAAGCAGCCATGGAGGGCTGGTATGGCGACACCGGTATTTCAAACTTTTCCAGTGTAATATTCATGCAAATCAGCTATTTTCTCCATAACTTGCTTTCTAGAGCTGTGAGAAGAAAAAAAATCCTAGGAATAGGAAGTTGGAGGACTTTTCCCACAAGGAAGGAGGACAGAGGGAACTCAAAAGAACATGCCTTTGAACAACACATGTCCCATCTTGCTCTCTGGATGTTGTTCAGTGCCCCTGCCTTCTGCTCACCTGAAACTCTGATCTGCAACACGTTATAATCTCCTCATTAACAAGCAGAAGGGACTGCACTATTCCAGTTTTACACCTGCACGCTTCATTTGGAATAGCAATAATGTGGTGATTAGTCGAAGCGAGGTATATTTTAAAGTGTCTGATATGTTCTCTAATGACAGGCCAAGCACTTACTTTTTATCACTTATATCTATCTACCTGTAGCTCATTTAAATTGCCATACACAATGCTGTCTTTCCTAGGAATTATATTATTATCTCCTTTAACTGTGTAAATATCTTCACTTTGTGCCAAGATATGTCTAATGACTCAAAGAAAACCTTTACCTCACCTACACTGTGGTAAAGACTTCCTTTCTAATAACATGAAAAAAGAATAGTGAATTTGCTATCAAATTTATATTAGCAGGGATAGTTTGCAAGGCAGAATGAGTTACAAAGCCCTCCACACTTTAGGCTTATAAATTAATCATAGCTGACCCCAGATATGTTTTCACTGTTTCAGACTCATTGTTACTATAGGTGGTGCTGTGTTGAAACCTAAATGAATTTCAAGATTTTTGTTAATCTATATGCCTTCCTTGAAATTATTATCAGATTATTATTCATTCAATTTCTAATGTACAACCTGAAGAAAATGTTCCTATTTTGAACAATAAAAATAGCTATTTCTAGAGGACAGTTCTTGGCTGCTCAGTGATTTTTAGACTTCTTTGCAGAGGGGTTTTTGGGTTTTGGTTTTGTTGNCTTTGCCATGGGTGTGTTGGGGTGTTGTTGTTGTTTTTTTTTTTTTTTTTTTTTTTTTTTTTTTTTTTTGGAATTTTTTTCCCCCAGCACTTGCTGTAATTGTGTGTGTGAAACCAAGCAACACAAGCTCCCAGGGAAGGAACATTCTGTGCCTATGAGACCCATTCCTGTTATGTTACTTGTGGCTCTGTCATGCAATTCTTGCACAAATTTATAACGACTAATCTAAAAACAAATTTTTCCAAAAACCTAGTTCTGGAAGGATAAGAAATCTCATCTCTATCCTAAATGTACTCATGGCTTGTTCCTGTCTTAGTGGCATCTATTAAAAAAACGACGTTTTCTGTACAGGTCTTAGATTTGCTTAACATGACAATGCAAAACTCTTTTTAATCAACTTTTTTATTTTCAGCAGTTTCATTATTCCTTCATTATGTTGATTCCAATTCAAACTCATTGTTCTCAGAGAACTGAATGCTTAATTTCACACTATGCCAGTCTTTTACAAGGGACTCGTGAAAGGTAATATCCTTGTATGTCTCAATATCACATGTCTTTTTTTATGGAAGCATCTCTCTGGAAGTTCATTGTCACACTGACACCAACTTGAAGACCCAGATCTTTTCATCTCAGTGCTTGTTTCTGGCTGACAAACACTTCAATTATGGGATAAGTTCATGACAGAAGCTCCCACAATTCCCTCTGCCAAACTTCATTCTGTTGCAATGTCATGTCCACAAGTTCTTCTGGTTTGTCTCCCTGGCCTTTCCCAAATGAGTGAGCTCAGCAGGTTTAAACAGAAATTTTCATCTCTACTCTTCTTTCTCTACTGTCTGGGACAAAAAAAAATAGCTATGTGTGTGCGCACGTGTGTGTGCGCACATGTGTGTGTGTGTGCTCCCAATAAACCCAAGATGATGTCAGAAGCATTTCTTGCAATAGAATCCTTCTTTCAGCTGAAGGTCTTAACCCATGTCTTTTGTTGTTGTTGCCCTTTTAGCAATTACTCAATTAGCACTCTTCTTCAAAACTAAAAGCTATATGAGTCAGTTGATTTACCTGTCTAAGGAGTAGAGACATTGAAATACCCAAAGCTTCTATTGGACTACATTTTTCAGGCTTTGAAAAATGTGTTTTGTGTTGATTTTGCTGGGTTTTTTTAAATAAAAAACTCGTTACCTCACTATAGACTTGAACTGTTTTTCCTGGAAGCTGATGAAGGTTTTGCCATTGATTTCAATTGTGCTTTAGGATTTGATGCTGTCTCCAAGGAAATAAACAATGCCCAAATGAGTAACGTTTAATGAGATTTTCTATGCAGTTATGAACACAAAGAATATTAGATACTTGATTTCTCTTGTTCTAAATTAAAAAAAAAACCTCAATTGCTATCTATTTGCATCTTAGAGACAAATAGATATCCCCCCTTCCCACCATGTTTTGAAAAACAGACCTGAAGAGCTATCCTTAGTAATTAGGTAACCAAATTAAACTCTGAAGTTTGTAGGAGGTTTATGTACAAGATCATATCCATGTTGGTTTTTATTTGTTCCATGTTGCAACAGCCTGTGCCATTTCCAATGACCTCAACATTTCCAAACACAACTGCTTTGGCTTAAAATCTATGTCTGCTTTTATTTATTAAATTTTGGATTAATAGGATATAATGATTTTTGAAGTAATTAATTAACTTTCAAATGCATTAAATAAAAGTAATAAACTTTTGAATAAATTAAATTAATTAATTGATTTGTGCTTCTACCTCTGAATACCATATTCTTCATTTTAGATGTAAAAATGACCAGCAGTTTTAGAAGTTTAAAAAGGCTGGATAGCCCAAAACATATTTGATTTCTAAACTATTGAATAAGGATCTTTTAAGAAGCAGGTACCCTTAGGTATCTTTACTGAATAAGACAACCAAATTGCTCTGGAACACCCTAACACATAAAATTTACAGTTCCAAAAATCTGCTTTCAAGATTCTGTCTCACTACATATCATTTTTTATCATCATTCAGTGGCCCTGACCTAATTCAGTACCTTTATGTATGAAACAGCTGCTCCTCTGTTTTGTCTTCGCTCCTGCAAAGACATAATATTTTCTCTTCCACAAGGTATGGGAAAGTTACTCTTTCATTAGCATGATTTGGACTCTCCTGAATGTTTCAATGATGGAAAGAAAAACTTATGCCTGTAATTGTAACAAGAAAAGAAGTGGGTTTCAAATTTCTTTACAAAATGAATATTTTCCAATAACAACTTATTGCAAAAATAGTAATTGTGGGTATGTGAATGATGAAAGCATGTGGGCTGCAGTGTATCACGCCTGACCGATGTAGGGATGGGAAACTAAAGAGGCTTAGAGGATTTCAGTCGTATTTCTATCCATTCACAGTGAATTACACAAAGATCTTTCCTCTTTGTGCATGCTGAATATGATGATTGATGCAGTACTGAGTGAAGTCTCCCCAGAGGAGGAATTCAGGAGCATTTGCCTTCCCTGTACCAGAAGGGGAAAGAGGCCAAGAGCATTGCTGGGAAAGGGGGTTGCACCTATGGGTAGTTCCTCATTTGGTTCTACAGACTCTTCACCCTCAAAGACTTTAACTGTTGAAATAATTGGAAATTAGTAGCTGAAACAACTTTAGTTACTGAACTATTATCTTTGGGAACCCCTGCTCAATTGGAAGACATCCCTGTATGTATTCTGCCCAACAGATAGCACTGAAAATACCACAGTGGAATTATTTCACCTACTACCCCCAACACTTGGATCTCCAGTCTCAAAGCCAGAAACTGGCTAAATAACAGGGGGCTTGTGTGAAGGGAAAACATAGATTTCTTGGTTGTTGTTCATTTGGTTTTCATCTGAGCTCACTAAAAGTTACCCTAAAAAAAACAGCTCTCACAGCTGAGTTCTCACAGCTAGCTGATTTTCTTAGATCAAAAACAGGACTCTCCCAAGGGTCCACAAGTTGAGGCAGAAAGGTTTCTCACCCACTTGTGGATGTTATCATTTGCAATGCACATTAGGTTTCCAGCATGTGGCACCACCTCGTCTTACCCTGATTGCATCATTGCTGGTGTGTGGAATGGGAAGAAAACTGTTCACAAACCACCATTCCAGAAGAAAGTTTTCAGCATTCCCAAAATATGCTTATGAGCCTTAATAGGACTAACTTTAATGACATTAATTCCAGCCAGAATTGTGTGAGTAAAAGGGTGAGGCTTTGAGAGATCCTGGCAGTCAGATGAATCAGAAGTTGGCTTCACCTGGCCTTTTTGCTTCCACAAACATGAAAGATATGGCAGTGAAATTATTCCCACACTGTCCTTTGGACTAGTTGCATTCTGTGTCCTAAAAATTCTCACATCAGGCCTGAGTTCTGACAGATGTCCATGTGGAGGAATAAAGCACTCCTAGATAAGTCTGTGCATGAGCAGACAAAGCCATGATCACCTTACTCCTGTGCCTCAAATATCCATGCTGCGTTATATTCTTTCTCACAGTTTCTGCAACCCATCAAGGGTGGCATGAACTAGCTGGAATAACTGGAATGGATAAATACCATCCAGCTTGCTAGGACAAGTAAAAATCTCATGCCTCCCAAGAAGGGCTGCAGGGAGTTGGAATGAAGAGCTTCCTTCCAGATCTGAAAAGAGCATTTCCAGAGACAATATCCACACAGAGCCTCACATATTAATAAGTAACACATTTAAGATAATTGTGGTCAGATTTTTTTATTTCAATTTAACAAATGGTCTGTTTTATCTACTCAGAGGAAAGAAAGAAATGATAATGAAAAGATGGTCTGAACTTTATTTTCATTTGAAATTTCTTTATACTTCTTGCCTATGGCATAGTTCCCAGGTAATATTTTTAATGCTTTGCTCTAGTAAGGCATTGGTTAAGGGGCATTAATGATAATTTTCATGTTTTTCTAATTTAACATGCCTACACGCATGTTTGCACTGCTGCACATTCATTCTGGTTTTCTTGGTTGTTCAGTGGTCAAATTACAACAATTTTTTAACCAGGTCCATGTGTATAATTCTCATGTATTTTGTATTCATCTTCAGCTAGACTTTAATTAAGGTCACTTGAATATGGGATGTAGCTGACTGCTGGTGGATTAAGTAGCTCCACTCAAATTGACCTACCATGCCAAGGCAGGGCAGGCAAAAAGTAAAATCTCCCCCGACACTGTTCCTTTATCAGCTGAAACTAAGACATAGACATGAGAGAAATATGCATATCTGAAGCTATAAAATTATGGGATGTAGGGGTTGAGTCTAGGAGGGATTTAAGTCATGCCTTGGTAATGTACTTTTTTGCCACTGACTGTGAATTTTGTTTGCATAAAACAGAAGAAAAACGGCATGCTGAATGGTGTAATAATGATGTGCTGGAAAAGCTGGCAAATGTTTGTGGTTTATAGAGCCTCCTTTTCAATGTAATCATTACTGCATCCCCCTGGAATAAAGCACAGAGCATAGATAGCACTGTTTTCAATGCAGACTGATATGAGGAAAAATAATTGAGAAAAAAGCTAGTTTACTTCTGTAAATGCCATGTGTAGCATTTGTATTTTTGCATGTCTGTGGTATATCTGTTATGAAGAACAGTAATTAGGCAAACATGGACAGAAATCTTAAAGTGATAGTGACAATGTTAAAGTTACTTTCATTTAATAATATAATCATCACTCTTCTGTCATTAGGGCCACTATGAAAGGAAGTAAACAAAAAAAAACCCAAAACCCCAATGTTTAAAATTCTTGGGGGAAAAGGTATGATCTTCTGTTTTATGAAAGAATTTATCCTAGGATTTCTAACTCCCCCTTTTTTATTATTTTCCCCTTGAAAAAATTACCAAGAGACTAAATAAAATTCCCAAAGTAATTCCAAACATGTTTATTATTCCAAAAGGGACTTTTATTTATGTAGCCTGAAAAATTTTGACCATTTGAATAAATGGGATTTTAAATGTCACAGTGCATAAACCTTCATTTCAAAGAGGGGAACTAGACGAATATTTTTTAAAACACAGGTTTATTGACAGAAGCAGAAAGTTTTTGTTTAGGAAAGAATTAATTACACAAAAAATATAGTCACTTTGTTCCCTCATAGGTCCCCTTTAGGAATTTATGTCAACATCGCTGCAGTTTTTTATAATACTGCTATAATTCTCCTGGTCTACTGGCATATGTAGGCAAGTGATAAGGAAGAGTTATACTCCTAAACTGCCTTAAAATCAATTCAAAGGTGAGTGACTCTCCATTAATATTTGGTGCCTCCGAACTATAGCACATAGTACACTAAATTACTAAGATCTGGGCATGAAATTGGATGAAATTTTAAAATATCCTGCTCCTGGACCCTAACTTGTCTATTTCTTTGGTTTGCTAATACCCCTGTGTGGTTGTGTGGGTTTCTTTCAAATACTGTCTATTTGAAACAGCTGTCAAAGGACTTGCTGCACATCATATCAGATCCTCTTGCCATCATTGGCTCTTCAAATCTGAAGTACGTCTAGTAAAATAGTGTTTAAATAGCTCATAGTTTATTTAAAACTGGAATTTACCAGGAAAATGAGAGCTTGCAATTTAATTAAAAAATAAAAATAAAAGAAAGAAGAAGAAAAACCTCAATCACAAAACCCAGAAGTTCTGGACAGTGAATATCTCTTCCTGTCCTCAGAACAGAGACATCACAGCTGACATAATTTCCCTCAGTGACCTTCTCCTTCCCATGTGTGGGGTAGGATATGTCCAGTCAGACTGTGTGGTGAGGACAGGTGGGGTTTGCCACCAAGCCAACAGCCCTGCTGAGCAGACATGGGACACAAGGCTTGGTACCACATTGATGCAGCTCCTCCTTCACTGACAGTCCTCCTTCACTGTCTCAAAGCCAGGGCAGGTCACAGGGTGTCCTGGGAAGGAAAGGCAGGCTCAGTCCTCATCTAGTCCTTGGCTGCCTGCTGGTGACATGGTTAAGAGAAGCAGTGATCCTAGTCAGTCTCTTTGATGAAATCTTTTTTCTCCAACAGGACCGCAGCAAGATTGGTCTCCTCAGCCTTTGGTGACCTACTCTGAGGTGAATGGTGGTAAATTGGCTGTGGGGGAAGACTGGAAAGCTCCCAGGAATCAGAACAGCTAAATAGGAACTTCCTGAAGTGAAATGCTTGTCTTGCAGCTCCAGCAGCTAGAAGAGAGGGTGGAAAATTGAGATCTCTAAGTATGAAAAGGGCATTCAGCTACATGAAGCATCTGCCCTGGCTGCAGCTCTGCACCCAGGACACAGTGGGACAAGACATCAGAAAATGGCCATGCCACTCATGCATCCCAAGCCAGCAGCTCCAATCTGTGCTGAGCCTTGGAGCTCTCTCCCATCTGTTTCAGGGCTAAACTCATGGTGAAATCAAGGTACAACTTCTCAGATGAAACACTCTTTGTATTCCTTCTCTACAAATAGACACCAGTGTATGTTCTGCAGGTTATTAAGCAACCATAAGATTTATACCGTGGTGGTGACAGGAATTCATTCCCAGTGACCTCAAGGAGTGCAAAAAACCCACATTTCATAACTGTCAAGTATCAAACAATCTTTTTCCTATAAGTGTAACTTTTTTCACTTTTCTGTCAATCTCAGATAAAATATCAGATTATTTGCATAAGAAGTTCAAAATGTTAGTGCCACTATATCTTAAAGGGTTTGAATAGCTCTAATGAGGAGAAAAATCATTCCAGTACTTCTGAGCAGAGTGCAATGAAAGGATTTTGAGAGCAAATGCATTTCTCAAACTAGTTTTGCATACTTATGTGACTAATGCAAGATACTGTAAATGGAATTAACATTGAGAAATCAATTGAAAAGGGTATACAAAGCTCTACAGCTTTCAAACACTGCAGCTGAAATAAAGATCAACATGCAAAAGATTGCATAAATGATTTTTAAAGTAATTTTCACAGCTGAGTGCTTTCAATATGCCAGTGCAATAGAGCTAATCTGCATATAAAACATGTTGGGTATTCCGGTACTGCATATCAGTTCATAAATAATTACAGTAAGCATTGCAGCTATAGGAACAGGGTACTCTTTTTTTCCTGTGGAGAGTTAGATGAATCATAGGAGTAATAGCTTCATTGTTTGTGGTTTGAACTTTTTAGAGTCAAATCCTCTACCACTGAGATCAGAAGAAGCTTTGTCTATGTCTTTGGAAGAACTAAATGTCAAAAAGATTAAAATAAAAAAAAAAAAAGATATCAGCAATACTTATTTTCTTTCTGGTGTTTTATAGATTTTTGTTTGATAGAGGTTATGATGCTGTCAAAAAAAAAAAAAAAGAAGAAAATTTAAAAAAAAAGCAGCAGCCAGCATATAGAAATATATTTCTATTATTCTTAGGCATCTTTCCTGCGGATTGCAAAAATTTGGTTTTGTTTTCTCTACGTGCCTCGGCACTTCTGGTTCCATCTGGAAGTGGAGATCAAAGCGCTGCAGTCCCACCAGCAAGCGAGCATTTGTCTCTTGAACTGCACAAGGAAGCACTGGAAGGCTGACAAAGAATTGTGCTGCTGCAGGGCTGGGGCCAGGGCGCCGCAGAGATGCATTTCTCCAAATTACTTCAAGGGATGCCAGATCATGTTTTGGAAGGCAAATGTTTAGGTGAGCTGCACAAACCTACCTGGACAGCTTATGGACTCGTTTTGTACTTCATCATAATACATACGTTTTAGAAGGAGGGGCCCCTTTTCAAGAAATCTATTATAGTAATTAGACAGAAAGCAGAGGAGAAGCTCATTCAAGTTAACTGGCAACATGCTGTGTACATTATGAGACCTCACTTTCAGTAGACTCATAAATTCCAAAGTATTTTGAATGGGACTGTATTGAAGAACAAAGCAAAATGGGCTGTATTTAAGCACAATTCTATTCCTGTTCTTCCCTTCTCAGAAAGTTGGTAACTTCTGAATTAGAGTAATTACTATAGCTTCTGGTTTGCTGCAGTTAGTCTCTGTCCTGCTTTCACATACAGTGTTGAAAAGATCAGGTCAGAAAGATCCACTCCACATGTGTAACTTTGCACATCACCCTGTCTTTGTACATGTATGTCTAGCTGCAGATATGAATTTGTCTTTACAGAAGAGACCAAATATGAATATCCCTTTGTTTTGTTTTTTTTCAGGAACTCTTTAGAAAATGTTTTAAATGCGTACTTAGCTGAACTTGCACATGTTTGTGCTTAGGAATGCAAATTACATACAGCTAGCACTACTGTTGTTGATCCCTTTTTAGAGGTATAAAGAAACATGAAATATAAGATGTGGGTACCAGATTCTATTTTAAGAGTCAATCAATAATTTACCTAATCTGATAATTTTATTTCCCTTGCTACAGATGCAAAGATAAAACACAAAGTTTCACCTGAGAGGAAAAGAGAACTGCCTGAAAATCAGCTTTTTCAGTTCACTTAGGGTTTGGATTAAAATTACCACTGTTAGCTGAACTAACAGCTTGCAGCTGCCAAAAGGGGGAAGTCTTGCTCTCTGCACTTCCCTGCCTGAGCCTTTCTTTCCTTAGCCACCAGTCAGCCAACCCTGCAGACAGTGCTGGCATCCCTCTGACCAGGAGAGAAGCTAGTCTAATCCCAGCCAAAAAAATCTTGTTTTTCTTTGGGAAGGGGAGGCCACTGCTTTTTTTACCCTTTTTTTTTCTTTTTTTTTTTTTTTTTGTTGTTGTTGTTGTTGTTGTTGTTGTTGTTGTTGTTGTTGGCCCTTTTAGGGAGTTGAATGAGCTTCCTCAGTGGGCAGAGAAGTGCTAAAGCTCCAGCTGGGTATAGGGGAGCTAAGAAGATGGGGATGAACAGAGTAGATGGATACCAGGGAATCAGGGTTTCCTCCCCTTCTGTGTTGCAGAGCCATGAGTTCCACCTTGGCTGTTTAAAGAAATCATAACCTTACAGCACAAAGTGATCAGAACAAACAGTTTCATTTTGGCTCATCCAAACCCGTTTTTGCTTATATATGGCTTTTGCACCAAGAAAAATTATTAAAGTCAGATCTCTCAAAATATTTCTTTTACATGAGAAAGATGTATTTTTTTTTCTGAAATTATTTTTAAATTTTTATTTTTGAATGAAATTAATACAGAGTTTCAGATGAAATATCATCTAGGCTCTTAACATTTGAGTTCAAATGCATCATCTGATATCTGCATATGTGATATTGCAAAGAAATTGCAGGGTGATGCAGGGGCTTTCAAGATCTTTGTGACATTTACTTTCCTCTCCTCTGCTGTTCTCTCTCCTCTGATTCATTTGAATACGATGCTGGGTCCAGGATGAAGGCTAGCTTATGAAGTCCAGCTAAGAGCTAGTCCCTTTCCAGATAAAACAGAGTCTAACTATCTGCTGATCTGACTGACTGTATAAATCCAAAATGACTCCAATGAAATTGGTCAGCTGAAAGATCTGGCTTTCCTGATTCTTCTCTGTAGTATGGTAACTTGGACAAACCCCTCAGGACCAATCCCTCTCTGTACTGGATGCGATACAAATATGTAATGATGGGTATGAAAACTCATGACTGCATTTCTGTGAATTTTGGCTGCTTGCAGTGAATGTCTACACTCAAAAAAATTGGATTAAAAAAAGTTAATCCAATCTCCAGACTTACCTGTAGTCCAATACCAAAAGAACAAAACTGATCTGTCTGAAGAGATTCTCAGTGGGGCGTGTTGTATTAAATTCAAATTGGTGTTGGCTGAGACCTTCTGGCCCTGAGCTCTGGCACAGAGAAACTGTACCCTGCCATCAGACAGGGTCTCTGTAAAGGGATGGGGGAAGGAAGCAAGTGAAGACGTGGGACTAAAAACATTTTTACATTGTTTTGAAACTGAAGTGAGGTGATTATTAAGTTTTCCATGAGTCATTTGGCATTACTAACACAAAATTTTTATATAGCACTTTACTCCTTAGTTTACCCTTTCTTACTCTTCCATACCAAATTTTCTGTTTTCAAGCAAGATGGGTCATTTTACTCAAAAACAGATACCACCAGTAGATTGACATCCTAAGCCTGGCAGCTTTTCCTCTTGGAAGGCTGGCTGAGATTGCATGCCATGAGAACAAGGATTACAGCTCCCCCCGCAGCCATGGCATAGCTCAGGGGTCACAAATGCAGGGAAGGCAGGGAGCTGCCTGTTACAGAGCAAACCTCCACCACTGCTGGTGCTGGTGGCTCCTGCCAGCACTGCTGTGCCAGTGACAGCACCCAGCAGAAGCAGCATAGGTAGCGCCACTTATTCTCTCTTCACTGTTGATGTTGAAGAGTCTTTTGTGGTTCAGTATGGACATGCTATTTTCCCTAGCTTAGATACCTACAGGATCTCTCCCTTTTTCTCAGAACATCTCCTCTCTCTCTTTCAAGGCTGGCTGTTGGGATGCTGTAGCACTGCTGGTATCTGTCTTCCAAGCAGGCAATCTCCCTTGTCAGGAATGAGTTTTAGCAAGGCTCCCATGAGTGATGCCATATCCTTTTCCTGCTCCCAGGCTGTGAATATCTCTTTCTTTCCCAATCTCCAACCAGACCTTTGCAGTTGATGAGCTGAGCATGGGCAGCCCCAGCCTCTGCTCTCCCAGATGCACAGCCTCTCTGGACAGGCGCCTCCAGTGCTTGCTCCAGAAGAGGTTTCTGGCTTCTTCCTAACCCAAGCCTTCTAAGGATAATGCCCAATGTCCCTGGTTGCCATCTCCTTTATCTTCTTTGATCTCACAGCTCAGAAAGAGATGGGAGAATATTGTGAACATGGTGAGACAGGGAATTTCATTCAGTCCCAATACATGCAGATGAGGCTGTGCAGAGCTTGCATGGCAGCAGGACCTATAGTCCAGTCTGTCAGTTCATGGATGATAGGTAAAGGAATAGTGATTCTTAAGTTCTCCTTATGGCCCAAGTATATAAGGGAGGATTTAAGATGTGCAGAAAAGGTCCTACTCTGTTTCAGAGCAACAGATGTAATTGGAAAGGACAAGGTTTTCTGGATCATGTTTGGATGGTATAAGTCCTCTTGAAGGAAGGAGACTGTGCATTACTTTGGGTAACCAAACTACTGTCACCATATGAGCTGGTGAACTGGACTGAGCTGAGAGAGTTAATTTTCTTCATAGCAGTCTGTATGGTGCTATGTTTTTGATTTGTGACTCAAAGAACATTTTTAACACACACATTTTCTGTTGTTACTGAACAAGGCTTGCATAGTGCCAAGGTCTTCTCTGTTTCTCCTGCCAGTAGGTAGGCTAGAGGTGGGCAAGAGATTGGGAAGAGGCACAGACTCCAAGGGAATGTTCTCTACCATGCAACACCGCGCTCAGGAACAAAACTGGGAGGGAGTTTATCAATGGCTGCCATTGAGTGGGGTGGTGAGCAGTTGCTTTTGCATCCTTTGGTTTTCCTTTTTAAATTTTTTTTTAACACATTAAAATGTCTCTATCTCAATCCATGTGTTTTCTCACTTTTACCTTTCTGATTCTATCTCCCTCAGCTGGCTGCCAAGGTTCACACAACAGCTGGATAATGAGCTCTTGCCTTGAATACAACTCCCTATGAATGTCTATGCCTTTGTTATTCAGAGACTAGACTGTGACTGGCTCCAACAAAGGCAGGCATGTGCTGGTGGGAGAGTACTTGATGCATGTGGAAAATGTTCATAAGGGCTTAAGTCACCCAAAACTGTTTTAATACATTCACTCTTTTCACTGCATAAACAGAATCGGAGCCATCAGGATAAAAAGGAAGTTCTGATGGGGGAAAAGGCAACAGAGGAAAAGGCAGGCATATGAGAGAAAGGCAAAGAAAAGGAATGCAGTGTTTCTCTGGGGAGCTATACTTTGGCCCGTAAATTTCTGAAGGACAATTTCAGAGTTAAAGGTAATGAGGAAGTCTCTAGTGGTTCATTGCCTAGAGAAAGAAATTCTGATACCTCTTTCATTGCACAACAGAGACCAAATAAATCTGTAAGTATATCTTATGCAGGACAACAGGCCACTATGAAAAAGCAAGCATCAAAGTATTTCCTTGCAAAGACACTGGCTGTGACATGGAGCTGTGGTAGGTCGTCTTTCCTGCTCAACACAGCCATTTGCTAAGAACTGGATGCTGGGAGATGATTGCAGGCTCTTCATGCTTTAGATGTATCCAGACTCACCAATTAACTTCCCCAGCAGTTTGCTGCCACAACTGAGCTTGGAAAATGAAGCGTTTGCTCATTTAAGCAATGCTTAGGGAGCACTCTCTGCTGATGATTCCACCTGCCAGGGAGTGACATCCGTATGTTGGCAGAAGAATAGAGTTCACAGAAATTTTGCAGCTTCTGTCAAAGCTGTTTTTCTCTTTTCTGACAAGCTGCTTTTCCTCCCATCCACATTCTTTGCACAGTTGCTTCTCAGAACCAGGCCCCCAACAAGGTATTGTTTGAAAGGGATAAACATAGCAGGGCTGGATTGTTAAACATTTGTCAAGTGTTTGTGATATTTCACAGCTGGCATATAAAATACCTTGTGGAAGAACCAGGCTTAAACCTTGTTAGTGGTTCTCTGTGGAGTGAAAAACCACTTTTTGTTCTGATTTTGGCTTCCTCTATTTGGTCACAGGAAGATAAAATCACAGACACTCAGGGAAGGTAATTTTTCATTCTTCTCCTCCTTCATCCACACTCTTTTTTAACACTTGACCTCTTCCCACAATGCACAACTCATTCTTCAGCATCTCTCCCATCCAGTCCTGCTCTCACTCTGCTCCAGGAAAGGGCTCAGGTCACACTAAGGCACTCTGAAGGACAAACTCAAGTGTGGTCAAGAGAAATGAAGGTCTCCAGCTGCTCTCAGCTGTTCTCCACAGTTTTGGCACTGCACCAATGTTGACTTTGAAATATAGATAAGGTTTTATTTCCCTTTGATTTATCTCTATTTCTTCAATGTCAGCACTGGCAGATGCATGCTGTGCTTAGTCCCTCCTCCTGCCACCATATTCACTCATACGGATTGTACCTAGCAGTTCACAGGGCATCACTTCAGCAGAGGACAGATGCTGCTACTGGCTTTGTCCCTCTCCTACACCTTTTCCTGCATGGGAGTAATAAAATTCCTGATAAATTGAGCAGCCCATATCTTCTCAGTGGTTGTAGTGTCAGGTCCCAGTGCACATTGCAAGGTGGCAGGTATTCCAAGAGCTTTTACTCCTTTGCAAGATCTGTGTTTACTTATCAGACAAAATCCCTGCTTTTACTCCATTTTTTGTGGGCCAAGAACAGTCTGTCCCTAAGTCCTTTCCTGTGTTTACAATTTGAAAAGATAGAATATTAGATGGTCAAAAAAGGCAGTTTCCAATGTGTTCATGTTTTCAAATAGCTGGCACTTGGTAAGTCCTCTGCCAAAGTGTGCCTACTAGCCTGTTAACAGTATAAATCATGAATATGAATGACTTGAGAATCAAATATTTATGGTGGATCTGAAACAAGAATGTCCAGGCCTACTGCCACACAGGAAAAAAACTGTAAAGCCATTTTTGTTGTTTTGTTTTGTTTTGTTTTTTTAAGTTTTCATGACTGGAAGCCCAACAACATACAGTAATTAAACGTTTGGGATTTGGCACGAGATCATGAACACCATGAAGGTTTCTTCATAGTTTCATTAGCAGCAGTAGCAGCAGGAATGCTGCAGAGTTAGTGGTTTCCTTCTTCTCAGCATGCCTGCTATTAATGCCCATAAAAATCTCTGAAAAAACTGCAAGGAGATAAACTTAAGACACAATTTTACTTCCTCCTACCCTTCTATTTTCCAGGTTGGGCAGGAATCTTGTGGTATTTTCAGTGGAAATACTGAGAGACAAGTGCTTTCAGAGGGATTTCCATCAGCCTCACAAGGACAGGAACATTGTTCTGGCTATTGATCAACAGAGAAAATAAATCCTAATATCTATGCCAGTCAAAGTACTTGGCATGGGGCTACATTAATCCAAGAATCTGTGTTTGAGGGGGATGGAACTGACACCAGATGGATTTGCTCACTACTAGCACTTGTTTGCTATTCTTGACAACACAAAGAAGGCAGGGGTTATGTACATAAAAAGTCTAAATTGTTGTTCATTTGGCCTACATGATCTTCCCTCTTTCATTCAGCAAAACCGGCTTCCTTTTGCTGTTTCTCTGCTCAGTGGCAGAGCGTCAGGGTGGCTGATAGGCTTTGGCCATGTACAAAGGTACTGGCCCTGCAAGAGGCTGTGTGGACTGTGCCCTTCCTCCCACCTCAAGCAGGCTGGGAATCCTGCAGCATCACAGACTTTCCCATTACAGCAGAAAACAGAAGAGAAGACTCAATCTTCTGCCCACTCTGTGTCTCACGCAGGAAACTGATGGCAGTAGAAATATTTTGGGCATAAAGCTGTTAGTTGGAAACAGAAAAGTGGGACAACTGGAAAATGTTCTACTACAGTGAAGAAATTTGGGAATTGTTTACTGTTGTCTTTTGCTGGACTATCCTGTGGCAGCTTGGAAATATATGAAACAAACAGAAGCTTGTCTTCTTGCCTCCTTTGGAAGGTTGCTTAAAATGTATTCTCGTTCTGCCTGTGGCTCCCAGGGATAGGGAGGGCATTTGCAAATGGCTTTTATAATTTTGACAGGTGACTTACTCTCCATGAGATTTACTTAGAGGAAAGCCTTAAGAAATACAGCCTTTGAGTAGGATAATAGTAGAAGAAAATCTACTTCCTACAAAGAATTTATAGCTTTCCAAACAGCCTCAATTTAAAATAACTGAAAAGGGAATATGGTCTATTGGCTACAGCATTAAATTAATGCCAAGGAAATCCTTTCAATAAGGGTCTATATATCTTTCAGTTAGCTTGAGCTTAGCTTTCTGTTGATACTGTCTATTGGCCAACATACTGTGAAGATAACAAAATATATAACACTGAAAACTTGTAGGAAATTTTGGAGTCCGAGTACATCCTTGTCACCTTTGCCTGTCAATGCATCTAGTCTGAGAGTCTGTTTGTTTTAGTTTGTAATAGGTTTTCTGGTGCCTAGTAAGGTAACAGCTTTAAGTAAAACCTTTCCAGTTGTTGAAGTGCTCTGACTGTCTATTATCATCTGTGGATTTTCCACTGTTCAAAAGCAGATGAATTTTTACTGTATAATTTACCTCAGAGGAAGTGCTTATGGTTTTGGGGGGGTTGGCTTTTGTTTTGTTTTGCTTAAGTTTTAGTTTTCCTGATGGGCTTCAAGCTTTTAGGACCCTCACTGAAATATTTTGACCTTGAAATCTCTATTGTTCTCCTGATTCACTTCGGGGAATAAAAAAGGATTGAAGAAGAATAAAGCCATGTGATTTATAAGTAATCACAAAATCACATTCACATAATCACACAATCATATAAGCCTCACTTTCTTAAGAAACAAGATTCAAATGTGCTGTATTTATACTTGGTATTCCATAGTTGGCAATACACTTTCAGCTTCCTGTTGTAATGACAATATTAATACATTTTAAATTTTGTTGAAGACTCCTTCCATCTGTTGTCCTTTCCCAAATATTTTGTATTATTTCCTTTCATCCAAAAAACACTCCCATGACTAATCAGTTCAATATTCACACAGACACTTTTTTTCTAAGCATTGCTTAGGCAAAAAAGAAATCTTTTTCTCCTCTGACTTTTCCAAGGTTTCTTCAGCAAAAATCCATTGTTAAGAAGAAATTATCCTAGGCATAGGCCATGCCAAAAAATAAGAGAAATATACCTTCTTATCAAGAAAATATCCAGAACATGTTAATTCCACCAGGAGTAACACAGTCATATGACATTTGGATGGACTTTTCAGAGACTGGAGATCTAGCAAATATAAATCCATTTCATTTCCATGGATGAACTCATTTGCATGACAGTAGTCATTGTTCTCCTGGGTCAGTCCCCAAAGATAGTAGACTGCAACATTCTGTATCCTGTTTCGAAAGAACGTTGTGTGAAATTAACTTTGTGAAATTAAAGAAGCCTTAATCCTTCTAACCATAGATACATGGAGGTGGTATGCACAGGTACAAAATTCCTTTGTGTGCTTTTTAGCTGTTGTTTTGGTTGCTGGCATCTCTTGCTGTAAAACAGCAGCACTCGGCTTTCAGGCCTGGAAACAGCTGCTCTTACAGCTCTCTCCTTCCCAGGAGAGGCAGCATCCTTAGTCTGTTCCTGGTGGTAAGGTCAGAAAGCAGCAGAGAGGGGATGGCACCGTACTGTGAGGGGCAAAGCCTAGTTCAGCAGTGAGGGAAGCTGTTGGCAATGAAGAGGGCATATATTACTGCTCAGGTGATGAGAAATGTTCTACCTGTCTGTGTGAGGCACAGGCATCTGACATCAGCTGAGTTTTGGTTCTTCTCCCACTGTGTTCTGTAAGTGCAGGTAGCTGGAATGTGCCTCATGCCTGTAACAGGAAAAGTCCTGTCTGTTACTGGAAGTTCAATTATTTCTAGGCTGCAGCATAGAAACTGTTTAGCAGAGAGAAGATGCAAAGTAGACTGTAGTGAATGGAGCTACAGCGACTTTATATGAGCTGAAATTTTACTCCTTAAAAAAACCAAAGTGGTGCAAAACCATAATTCCAGCTGCTGGAAAGGGAAGAGACAGAGGCGCATTGTCTGTTCTTCTTCCACGGAAGTCCCTGACGCAGACTTACAGCATTGCTTGGGAGTGAGCAGAATAACTCGGCAGTTCTGGATGCATTAGTCAGTGGTTTAAAAATCCAACAGAAGAGCTCGCCATTTGTTTGTTAATTCTTGAATTCAATAGATTTTCACACAGGAGTTCTGAGCAGCACACTCAAAGCATTCAGGGAATAACATGGTTCTTACCAGGACTCTAAATTTGGAGACTAAAATTTGTTTTAAATGGTATTTTGTATTAGCAAGGGAAAAAAAAAGTTTCTGGTCTGAAATTTTATATGGCAACTTTCACCTCAAGGTAATGAAAACAAGCTGCGCTATAAACTTTTCAAAACTGGGGTTTATGGAAAAGCTGACAAATCCTTTACTGGAGTGATGTGGCTGGGAGGACTTTAAAAGATTCCCATGGAGCATTATTGATCATGATCACACACTCCCGAGCACTCACAATGGAGCCTGCAGGCAGAATTCCCGCTGTTTTCAATTACCATGCCGGCCTGGCGGCATGTCCGGCCGATGGGGACGTGTCAGAGCCTGGTCATCTGCTGGGTGGGGGCCCCACGAGCAGCTCGAGGTTGGTGTGCTTCCCGCCTGGCTCTCCAGACACGTCATGCCCCAGGTATCCCCGGCTGGACCAGCAGCCCTGAGCCCTGCCATTTCTAGCAAAGTCTCTCTATACCACCCTCCACGGGAAGGAGGTGTTTTTCAGGAGAATGAGAGGAAGGGGGAAAAGAAAAACAGACAATTTATGGGTTTCTTCCTCTTCTCCCTGGAATTAAATATCATGCACAGATCATGTAAAAGGAACGGGCTTTTAGTGGGAGAATATGGCTTCACTTCTCAGCCTCTTCCCTTTGGGTTTGAAAGTGAAGCCGGATGATGACGGAAGCATCGGCAAAGGCTGGTGATTGGACCTCAGGAAATTCACAGTGGTGTTTTTGTGCTTCTAAATGAGCAACACTGCTGCTTGTAAAGAACTGAGGTAAAATACTGGCCCCACTGAAGTCCTTGGCAAGCCTCCTACTGCCTTTAGTGGGGCCAAGATTTTACCCTGAGTCCTGTAAGCCATTAGGCTTTTGAGTTTTTAATGGGTCCACTCCTGCACAGACAGACTGCTCTTGTAAGCAAGGGTTAGATAGATTGGCTCAGATACTACACAATTTAAAACTTAAAGGAAAGCAATTTTGTAGTGAAATTAAGGGACTGTAAAAGGAATTTGGCTTTAGACAACTTGCTTCTGTTTGGATTTGGATTAGGCTGCAATCTCCTTGTCCGTTTTTAGAGCACATGTTCCTGCCAGCATCAATAATCTATTTTCCTTAGTGCAAGGGAAAGGCTCTGATGGCTCAGAGGTGTAGTCTGGTATCCAGTACTGCTCTGGATTTCTTCTTTGGTTTAGGAATCAGGCTACAAATAGTCAGAGACTGCAAGCTGCTCCTTAACATTTATGTGCTGCCAACAGCCGATTCATTGACACGTGGGCCAGCACACTCCTTCTTTTCCATCGCTCTTCTTGCAGTCATTCCTGTATTTTTTCCTGATCCCCTGAGTTAATTCAAAAGCCTTTCTTTGCCCATGCAGTCCCTCCCAGCCCAATCTAAGCATTTATTTGCACTTGGCCTGATTATGTTTTCTTTGGCAATATTAATTTTATCCTGTCCAGCAGCATATTAATCAAGTGCTTTCTTGAACTTTTCAGGTTGCCTCAAATACCTCTATTTCCCCCATGTACTCCAAAGTAAATAAATCAGGACTTTAGATAGTGAACTATCATTCACATAGTGAACATCTGTCATTTCACCTCATGTCACTGTATCATGTGCAGGTTAAGCTTATAAGGGATAGGGGTTGAAGGTGGAGACTACAGAGAAAGTTGTAGAGGAGGAGTGTGTGTGGGGGTAGCAATCACTCCAGAGAAGTCCATAAAAGATCCAGCAGTAACATTAGGAGAGACTGTGCATGAGGAGGCCCAGCTCTTACTGGCATATGCTGCTGCCCTTGGGGGAATTTGTGCTGCAGCCTGCCAAAGCATGGCTCCACTTGTGCTCTCCAAGCACACTCTGAAGCTCAGCTTCTTTCCTCTGAAGGCATCTTCTCCTCCATCCTATCAAAAATGTCTTCTTTTCCCTTTTTTTTCCCCCCTCTCTCAGCATGTGAGGGCCTATATTTTCCTCTTATAGAAACTCTGCTTGTCCTTGGCTTATATCCTGAGTGGTAAAGCCATAAGGCATTCCTGGACTTCTCTGAGTCTATGTATGTCCAAAGTCTGAGGCAGGTCCAGCAGGCACTTGTATGACGTGGCATTAAGGATGCAGTGCTGCTTGGGGGCTGCTTGGGGGCTGCCTTGCAGAAGACACCTCCCAGCAGAGCTCCCAAAGATCCTGATGGTGTGACACAGAGTGTGACAGAGTAGCTCCTCACAGAGAGCTGCCAACTGTTTTCTGCTTTTGTTATTCAAACAGTGACTTTTAAGTGGAAAGAGGATCTCTTCAGAGTGGTCTCTTATCTGATAAGAAATTTTTGTTCAAAGTGGGATGAAAGAAATGTTTTCTTGGTAAAATCAATGGATTATAAAAGACAGAGCCTACTGTAATGGGAAAGGACCATCAGCTACTTCATCCATGTTAAATATATATAAATTAGGAATTTAATTTGTAATATCCCAGAAGTTGAATGCATTTCAATGCAGGTAAACCTAAATATTTAATTTAGCCTTATCTGAAAAGCCATCTGTCTTCTTTAGCATTCCCAATGTTAACTGAAGTGACTAATGATTGTGCTTAAGTATGACACAAATTTCCCCTGTGTTGGAAGAGTGGGTTGGGAGACAGAAAGCTACAAAATGTACTTCTGACAGGGCAGCTAGGAATGGAGGGAAAGGAATGGTGAGGACCTTCGTCCACGGAATTCTTGATGTGTCCAAAAGCTGAGATTTAATCAGCACACCATGGATTTTGTATATGAGTGTAAGCTCCTACTCTAACATCCTAGTGGTCATACACCTTTGTAATTTTGCTGCCATGGAGCCTGACTCAGTCAAACAGCAGCAATTTTACAGAGCTGACTTGCTGTAAATGTCAGGTGCTTTATCTCTGCTAGGATTTTGCAACATAATAATTATTGCATGCTAATTTAAAACCTCCCACCTTTTGGCAGTGAAAGAATGTATGGGAAAAAGTATAAAACCAAATGGAGTGATTGCCCTAACATGTACTGTAAAACCCAGACTGGAATCAAGCTACTGAACATGCAAGATAAACACAACCATTTAAGTGCAAAGAAAGTTTACCTTTTGTGAATGCATCTATGTTTGTCATGCAAGGAAGAATAGTGGAGTCTAGCTCCAGCAGTGATCATCAGTATGAGAGAATGCCTGGCCTTTTGTAAGGAAGATTAAAAAACATCTGAAGTTTTCTGGAGACCAAAAAATGTAAAATGTACCACCATATCAGTCACATCTGCTTCAAGGTTAATTTCAAAATCCTTAGCACTCTGTTCTCCAAACATTAACTCTCTTTCCGAAGAACCCGGAGCACTTGACATCCAGTAAGTCTCACCCTTGCACCTTGGCAAACCGAGAAAAAGTGCCTCATAATTTGTAGCTTGCAGTGTCAGGGAGTAGTGTATGAAGACTGAGGAGAATTAGGGGGAGTTTACTCCAGCATTTAAAAGAGGAAGGAAAGAATGCTGCATGAAATTTGATCCACTATAATATGTGCAAAAATTTCAGTGGTCTTTTTAAAAAAAAAAAAAAATAAATTAATAAAATTTGGAATGTGTTCACTATGCGCCTTATCTTAATACATTTCCTCATGATGACAATATTTTTCCTTACGCTTTCAAATGCAAGGGAAAGCTTCAGGAGCTCAGAGAATGTTGCTGCCACGAATAGACAGGGGACCAGGAAGAAACACAATTGTCACGAGCTTCCTCCTCCTCCCCATTTAGTCAAGAAGTTTCCATGCCTGCTGTGATTCTCAGGCTCCCCGTGGCAAACAGGGAGAGTGAGTGATGAAACGATGCATGCCCTAGCTTACTCTACGGCTGACTGCTCCGTTTCCCTTGCGTTTCCCCCTCGCACTGACGGCTGCGCTGCGGCCATATAGATTATATGACAAGTCAAGTTTGGGTTGAATGGAGTGCTGCCATCTCTTGGTTATTTTGGGCAGATCAACCCGCATATTTTTTTCATTTTCCTGCCACTCAAGAATGGTATGAAGTAACATAGAAAAACAGCTATTCTGGATGAAAAAGTTTAGGCACTTAGGAAGCATAATTGTGGTTTTTATATATTTAAGCACGTAGAACAGAGTACATTTGCTAGAGTATTAGACCTCTGTTAACTTCTGTTTTTAACAAAACTATAAACCATGAACAGTTGGAAAAGTTTATATATGATGTGAACACCACAAAGAAGGGAAAGTGATGGAGTTTTATAGATAATTGTAAGCAAGAAAAATACTAAAATGAATGCATTAAAGAGCAATGGATTAGTAAGAAACGCTTATCTTATGTAATTTCACAGTCATGAGAGGTTTAATTATTTACACTCAAGATTTGTCAAATAATTTACTTTAAAATGCTTTTGCAATTACAAATACTTTTCATTCCTTTTTCTTTCTGACTGCGACTTGTGACAAAAAGACTTACTTTAAGTAATTTTGTGGTTGGAATCCAGGGCCATCTTCTTCCTTGACTTTTCCAAGGCTCGAGACAAGAAGTGTATGACCTCCTTTTCTTTAGTAGCAGCAGGAGCCAGAGCCAGATGTTTGTTTGTGTTTCTTTTTTTTTTTTTTAAATTTAAATATGAGAGAAATGAAGGTCTAATTGAATTCAAAATAAAAGATAAACACCATAAATGTTTGCTGCCTCAACCTCCCTATCCCAGCTTCCCACCACAGTGCAAAGGAAACAACATATGACAAGGATTTTGAAATAATTAATAATGTAACAAATTATATATGTAAGCAGGGACATGTCTATGAATAAATGCTAATATTAGAAGAAGAGGGGATTGAATTTATGATTACTGCTGCTATTTTCTGGATTAGGATGGTTCATTGGGGTCACCCTATAGCTTCCTCAGGGAAGAGCTGTCAGTCACTGCCTGCCTCCCTGCTTCTGGCACTGAAGCTGGGGGGCTCTTCAGAAAACCAGAGGTGCCACAATCTGTTTTTTGGTTAATGCTGGGGATGGAATTTAAAAACCATCAGCTTTCTCAGTACTCCTGAACCACCACCATTGCATCTGTACTGAGTCATCCCTCTTCACATAAGGGCACAAATCCAGTAGCAAATGCTCGACAGATTATTACCTCAGTGCTGCCTTGTGTAGGACAGAAAAACATTGACTCTTGTGCAAGCACAGAGCATTCTGTGTCTGAGACCTGGAAAAGCCTCCTGGCAAGGATGTATGTTCTTGGATGAGCCAACGTCATCTGCTCTTGCTCCTGCTCCTTCCTCTGCTGCAGCCTGTCCTGGCTTCCTTGCAGTCCTTTGTAAGGAGCACACGAGTTTTCAATAATGTCAGGGACTTGAACTACTTTTGTTCTCACGTTTGTGCTTTCTGAGAGAAGAACCTGTCCCAGCTGCCATTAAAGAGTACTCTCCAACAAATCTGAGTGAAATGAAGGAAATCCCACTTTGTTTTGTCCAAACTTTGAAATTCTCATCTGAGCAATAAAATATTAGTTAATTGTTTCAGATATTTTCCAGTTTACATCTTTGTTGTGTCCACCTCTGTCCGTCATAGAGAGAGAGAGCAGAAGGTGCTGCTTGTTCCCCACCCTTCCCACTCCCCTGAGAGTACTTAGGCACCAGCTTTTCTTTAGATATAAAAGGTGCAAAGACCTCTGTCTAAATAGGCATGTCACTGGTTCTCTGAGGGGCCTAAGAGGACCAAGTTTCTCATTTAAGAGTGGAAGCAGGAACATAAATCTGACTGCTCAGAAGCTGCTCAGCATAGAGGTCATGGCTATGGTATTGCTTCAGCTCCCTGAGGCATCTTCCACCCTTATCAGTAACATCATCTCCACAGCTGGTGCATGAAGTTGGCATGCTTCATGGCAATTTTCCTAACTCTTCTACCTAAAACTTCATCTCTGAGTCAGCCTAACTTAAGTTCAGCTCCAAAAGCATGTATGGTACACCTTGGCTCCTGCATGGACTCCTCATTTAAACCTCCTGGATTCCCCCCTTTCTCATCAGGCTGGCAATTCTGTGTTCGAAAGTTTGTTCTTCTGTTCTCTTCTTTTATTTTATTTATTTTTTTTTTTTTTTTAATTTGAAAGCAATCACTTCTGTCTCTAGCCAAGATTTCTAGCTGTGTGCACAGTGCAGCCAGTGACTGAGTGGTTTGATAACTGTCTTTTGCTAAAGGAAGGTTTTCTAGAAGGGTTGTGACTGTATTGTGTTTACAATGTTTGGACACACCATCGTACATTCTCTGGACAAGTAAAATTTTCTTCTAGTAATCATAGAAAAAAAAACAAACAGCTAATTACTGAGCTAAATTCTAGGGTCACTAATCATCCACTTGCTTTTCAAACAGACACTTCCTAAGAAGTTTTATAGATAAATATAAAAAATATAAATATATTGAGAAGTGAATTACAAGAAAGGGCCTCAGTGTCTCACATAGTAAAACTCATTGCAGAGCAATTCCTGTAAGATCAGGAAGATTTCATGAGACAGCTGCAGAAATCCTAGTCAGGCTGTTACATGGTGTTACTTCTACTTTCTCTTAAAATGAATTTTCACTTCTGCGGGTTGTTTTTTTCACTCTGGGGAGTGCTATGTGCATTTGTACGCACACATCGACTGTACATGAGCAAAGAAGGATTGTGTATAATGCCAGAAACTTTGGCAAAGATGAGATGGCAT
Source organism: Promerops cafer (assembly GCA_013398275.1). Classification (NCBI taxonomy): domain Eukaryota; kingdom Metazoa; phylum Chordata; class Aves; order Passeriformes; family Nectariniidae; genus Promerops; species Promerops cafer. Next base: position 867,724 of record VZSE01006462.1, on the reverse strand, counting down.
ATCACAAGCTGGCTTAAGGCATCCAGTACTGGCTGTGGAAAGAGTAGTTGAAGGCATTCGCTCTGAACAAGCCTTTATCTCCTCCTTTGGTGGTGCTGACTGCAAACACTACTACAGAAATCTCTGGGTGGCATTTCCTGGACAGCCCTGAAGGAGCTGGGCTGCACTTGCATCAGAACTTGCGTGTGGGTGGCAGGGTGGAGGAGAGAATGGAGCTACGTGGCATAACTGCACTTATCTTCATTGCTATTCATCCACCAAGGCAGTGACAGCATATAAAAGTGGCAAAGTGATTTCACAGTTCTAATCTGGTTTATCATAATTTTTTCCAAGCACTGCCTCAAAGCAGGCAGGGAAAGGAAATACACATTACTGCTTTGTTCTGGTTCGTGACTAACCATGTTCAAAATGTGCAGTATTTTCCAGAAGTGAAGGTTTTATGACTTATTATCTTTTCCATAACAGTACAGCATTATCTACAGCTGATGTAAAGAGAACTTTTTTTTTTTTTTTTTTTTTTTAATAATGAAGATGCGCCTAGTCACAGGAAGAAGTGATTCAGACACACAAAAATACACACACAAATTCTGTCTTCCTGTGCAGGAAGTTTACCTTTAGTTATGAAATTCACATTTCTGTCTAAAGCCATAGATAGTTAGAAAAGAAAATAATTTTAATAGGGCAGGGTTGGAATAACATATTCCTGTGTGGTTACATTTGATCTGCACTGTGTGGTCTATCAGATAAGTGAGGAGGTATACTAAGGTAGGTATGAGTTCTGGCTGAAAACTGGTGCTTATTCATGATGGAATTTGTTAAGAAATCTTCAGATCTACAGCTTCAGAGACAGACAAAATTTGTTTATCCTGCAGCTTAACATCCTGATGCTCAGCTTGGCAGCTGTCTTATTCCTGCAAAAGACAAATATATGAAAATCAGGAAGTGTGTGCTTTCATGAATCAATTGCCTTAAAGAGCTGTCAAGCTGAGATTTATGGCTGGCTCAATCAAATTGGTATAAGGAGAGCTATCTGTACTCTCTTATCCAGGCTCATCTTTTGACCCTCTCAGTTTCATCAAAGATAAATTAACTATTCTAGCAATGCAGTAATGGATACAATGCATAAAAATGGGTTGTCTTGAAGACAAAAAATATAAAGCCAAGCCACGCTTGGCTGTCCTATGTTATAGGAAATAACCAAAAATCTTTAGAGGTAGCTATTAGCAGAATAACTTCAGTGCTATTTCAGGATCAAGATGTAGACATCAAGAAGAGACATTTCTAAATTAGCTCTGGAGAGCTTTCAATCTCCTCTGTATACTTGGCATGCTGCAACCTCACAAATGTTTATTAGCTGTTTGTGTCTTAGCCACTTGGAAGTGTTAATATCCCACTAAATAACTTAACCAGTTTATTTTTGAAAAAATGGCAATTATGCTTGAAGACTTAAGTACAGAAGAGTGAGACTTCATCTGAGCAGGATCCAAAAATGCCTGCCCAGGAAACCTGTATGTGATAGTAAAGGACTCCTTATCAAACAAAAGTGTAGGAAAGTCTGTGGCTAGGTGTTGAAATGAAAACAATTTAAACTAGAAATAAGGCACAGTTTTTGAAAAGTGAATAAATTTAACTTTCTGAACTAGTTACTTAAAGTCAGAGTGAATCATGTAGCCCTTGACAATTTTAAATTGAGATAAGTGTCAAAAATATGTGCTGTAGTTCTGCCACAGTTTACTGGATTTGATGTAAAGTACCAAGGTAAATTATTCTGTGACCTGTATTATGTGAGAGGTCAGACAAGAGCACCCATATGGTCCCCCTGGCTTTTTAAAAGTATGAGTGTGCAAAGCATTTGCAAACACTATCATCTTCCCAGAAAGCCTAAGGGAGGCGGCATGACTCTGAAAGATAGTGGATGAAAGTGCAGTGCAGCTTCTGAACACTGATGTTAGATTCAAAGGTGAAGGAAAAGGATTCATGTGGTGACCCTTCATTTTATGTTCACCATAGTCCTGATCAGAGCAATAGAGGACACCTGAAGGCACCAGCAGCTGATCACAGGTTTGACTGAGTTTAGAAGGTACCTATGATGTACCAGCTTTGAACAACTCAGTGTTTTGATTGGGATGTGGCCTTTTAGGATTTGTATGTTTCATCTTACTCTAACTTAATCAGCTACTAATATTTTAAAAAATGTCCCTCTAGTATTGCAACCAGAAAGAAGTACTCGTGGTGCTTTGTGACTTTTGTTCATACTGATGAACACATAAACCAGAAGCCTCAAGCAAGTGCAGATCAATCAGACCTGTGAACAGTGGAACTGAATGAGCAGTGACTGTGGGCTCACTGGTGAGCAGACCCCTCTTTATTTCTTCACTTAAGTGCATTCAAGATCCAATTCATATATTATGCTAAATTTAGGAACAATGCCAAAAATTTTGGTGTAGCTAATCTTTCTTTTCATACCTTTTCCAAAGTGCACAGCCATGTACTCACTTTCCTTAATTTTCATTATTCTAGCTAGAACTAACTTCAAACCAACACAACCTGGGTTATATTGAGAGGCTGATAAAAAGTGATAAATGAGTAATAAAGAATGAAAGCACAGAGTGTAAAGAGTTCCCTGAATACTCTGAAGATCTCATCTGTCTTTCAAGGACTGCCATAGGCACAAATGTTATTAACACAAGACAGGAGGTGGTTTACTGTACCATCAAGAAGAAATTATGAAAAACGTTGCCCAGACATGAATTTTGTTAAAATGGCTGCAATTCAACTATGCAAAGAATTATGGATTGTTTGTATGATCTCAGATTCAGAGGTCGACACTGAAGGCTTTCATAGGAGGGTATTGTGCTGGTTTTAAGCTAGGATATGGAAAGTAAGGTGGAAAGAAATATGAACCTCACAGAAGTACAGAAACACATGTATCAACACTCAGCCACATTTACCATGATGTTGCACCACTAAATGTAAGTGCAAGGCTAAGAGGGAAGCTGAAGCTCATTATCCACCTACCTATGTCCATAATTTCATAGAGGCTGGTACGCTGATGCCTCTGACCATCTTTTCTCCAGTTGTCTTGTGTCCAGCGTCTGTATTCTGCCTGGAATTCTGCCAAATACAAGCACATATAGGCTCTCACCCAATCTGTGTTACAGTCAAACTGGGAATCAAAGCAACTTTTGAATCGTTCTGCTCATTTTGGAGTGACTCCAGATATACTGCTTTGTAGTGCTTCCCCGAGTGATGAAAATATAATTCCAGTGCCAAAGTGTTACATCTAAGGAGTGTCCTGACCCCAGCATGGGTCTGTAAGGTGAGAAAGGCTGGCAAATGCTGAATGACTACTAGTCAATAAAGCTTTGACATCTCAAGCAGCAGAGAACAAGTCTAACAAACTGCTTTGAGGGGAAATGTGCAAGTAAAGCAGACAGGGAGTTTTGTCATTTTAAAAACTGAATATAATTCAGAGAAATACCAGAGTCTAACAGACAGCAAAGGCAGCATGTGCAGGCATGAGATTAGCCTGCAGTGATGCAGAGCAGGGAAACTCACTCCCATTAGTGTCTTTTCTCCTACAGTATCACCAGCACAAGAGGAAAGGTGTAAAAGGTAGGTGCTCATAACACTGCACCCTTGGATTTAGCATTCAGATTTATAACCATCTCTTACATGGCTTCTTTAGAAGGACAAGGAAGACAACACCTTTGGCCCATATAGAGTAAGGATATGAACAAGTCTGGGATTTTGTTTAAAATAATTCACTTATTCTATTAATTTCTCCAAGAAGTTTAATTGAAAAGAAATTTTACACTGCAGTCTGATAAACCATGATATGGTACCTGGTTAGTAGCCCATGAGAAATAGATGACAAGTGCTGTTTAATATATGCATGGAAAAAATCTCTTAAATCTTTGACTTGTTTTTTTTTTTTTTCATCATTTAGATGTTGGGAGCTCTGTCTTTGCAAATTGCAGCTACTGCATCCAACACACAGCTAATCACTGACTTTTTTCAATCTTTGCTGTGGGTCTTAACTTTTTTAAAGTCTAATGGGTTTTTTCCCCCTTTCTTAAACAGTTACTCCAAACATCTTTTATGTGGAAATGTTTTTTAAGAAAAACAAATATTTTGTACCTGCTAACAGTTCACTAAACAATTTCCCCTTACCTTTAATGACATGTAAAAGACTTGAATGATTCTCTGAGGAGAAAATCAAGATAATGCAGGTCATTTTGTTAACCCAAAGATAAGAATAAGCTTTTTAACCTCTATAAGAGACAGCATTTAAGCAGTGCTCACTGTCAGTCCTCTAAGAGTTCAGAAGTGCTTCTCATTTTCCCCTATAAAAGGCCTGTTTCCATTTTTTTATAATTTCTGCCAAATTAATTGCTCTGAACTTCTAAAAATTAAAGGGAGATATTAAGCCAGAAACATTCACTCGAAATTCAGTTTAAATAACCTTGCTTCAGCTGACTTTAGGACACAGGAGGTGAAACTGCTTGTAGATTTACAAACACCTTTGGTTTGTTTAACTTCAAAATAGCTTTGAGTATGCATGTCCCACATTTGGCAAGCACAAAGTGGGAAGGCAAGGCATCAGTGTAATCAGTGAAATGTTTCAAACAATACTTCTCATTTTCAATAAATATTATTTTCCAGGGTTTCTCCTTTCAGTCTGAAAAATTCCCTTTATTTCTCTGTATGCTGCTTGGGAAACACAATGGTTTTAAATTTTTTTTTTTAATAAACATGCAAGCCTTTAGCATGTCAGTATACAACTGGTGGCAGCAGATGCCTCTTCTTGGCAACAACCTGTAAGTTTACAGCTGCATCCCGTGCTCACTAAAGATACTGTAGGGATTTCTACTGACTTCAGTGGACTTTTGTTCAGCCTTGATGTGTCTTTGATGTTTGGCATCGAGGACAAGGCACTGATGAAACAGTCCAGACCAAACATTTAGACACTTCAGGGAAGGTGAGGTGAAGAGGAGAGAGCAACGTAGTCTTTTTATGCATGTGTCTATGGGAGTGTTTGTCCTTTTCTTAAAAACAACTTGTTACTAACATTTAAAAAGCAAAATATGACTGGGGAAATACAAATTCCTGCAAGCCTGAGTCTCAGCCATAAGTGTAACATTTGTTTACAGAGATTGGATAGGAATCCAATCCTGCCTCAGGCCAGTGCAAAGCATCTGTATTTGACCAGTTCCTAAAGGTTCATGTGGAAAATAGACCATGCACAGGCCTTTCAAACTTGCTCTGAAGGATCATTATTTCTGTGGAAGAGTTTTGATCTGCCTACTTGTCTCTTACACAGCCTTTTGATTCTTTTAATGTTTTCTACTTGTTGCATACATGATCCTCTTATACAACATTACCGTGTTAAACACTCTGCCTGGTGCAGAAGCTGGAAAAATACAGAATCTTCCACAACATTAAGAACTCTCCTCAAGAAAACCGGAACCAACAAGTTGTCTCTAACAGATGAAGAAGGAAATTACATTCCTACAGATGAAGGAATGCTAGCATTAATGGCATTATAAGGATGATAACACTTACTGGCTATTTTGTTGCCCAAGTATCCAAACTTTCCAATTAATTTTATTTTTTTTTCATCATGTGACATAGCTGCTGAAATATCCACTTATTCATGCTGTGATCATACATGCTTCTCACTTCCAGGCAGGAAGGGCAGTGACTCCTTACCAGTACAGAAGCTACTACAGCAGATGAGTGCAAATTTATATCATCTTTGTGCTTCTCCAGAAGCTCTTCTATTATTTGAGACAATCAGATCGTTATTCAGCAAACAAAAAGGAAATGCTGGCCAGCTGGAAGTACAAAATAAGCCTTCATACATTTTGAGAAAAGAATAGGGGCATTCAGATAAATTGCTTTTCCTTGCTGGGCCCTCTTTTGCTGCAGTTAATTATGAGTGGCATATACAAGAAAAGGCAAGCCAATAAGAAAAGTTTACAGGCAATGCTAAGAAAGCGCCCTAATTCCTCTGGGCACTTTAGCATATTGTTGTACACCCCTAAGCACTGGCTTTCCAAGTGATCTCACCAGGGTACCAACAATGTAGAGGTCTTCAATGGATGCTTGTTCAGGCCTAACAATTACAGATTAAAGAGCAGTTGCCTATGCATTGTATGAGTTAAAATTAAGACATGCATTTTGTTCCCACAAGGGATTTGACTGTGAGGTTTTTTCTACTGAGGAATGTATAGCACGGAGTCCTGATGAACTATAGGAACCTGCGATCAAGACATAAGTTTTGGGAATGCTAATGTGGCCAAAAGACAAAAGAGTGTCTTTTGATGTCACAAAGATCACGAAGCAGCAAAGAACAACATGCACACACAATGAATCACCAAAATATGACCAAAGCCTGCTGAAAATAACAATTAATTTCTATCTATGTAATTTATTTATTTTTCTCAGGGAAATCAGAGTAAGTTAATTGCATATGCAATTCTTTAGACATGTCTTTGCTTTAGGGAATGAGCACAGAAATGGTGCAGCAAAATATTTCCTTGAACTGCTGCTTTCTACAAAATAAAATGGAATGCAAAAGAGGTGGCTCAATGGAAAACTGTGCCTTAACATTCATTTGGTTAATGAATTAACTCTATTTCCATTAATCATCCTGGTGAAGGCAAGCATAGAGTTAGAATGGATTATAATGCACATAGTGATGACCCTTTCTGTGTGTTAGGTGCTTACTTTTGGCTGAGCACATTCTGTAATCCAAGGAAAGGTAAAGAGAAAAAGCCAGCATCTTCAGAGCATTACTCATTCCATGCATTTTACATCCACTCTTCACACCCTAACACTGACAGCTATCTTGGAACACACCTGGTTCCTAGATGACTAATTTGACATTCACAGGAAAACTGGGAAACCTCCTCTGAAGGTGCCTGGATTTTGCTTCTTGTTTCAGTAATTCCAAGGTCTAACCCAGTACTGTTGTGAGGGTGCGTGAAAGGATCCAAACAACACAGCATTCATATTTTTTACCAAGCATCCCAGTGCAAATGTTTCTTGGCTATTTAAAGCAGAGCTGTGTTGGGATATCGTAGAGTAAATTCTCTTTTTTTTTTTTTTGTTAATGCAAACTTAGGTGCCCCCAGTACCAATAGTGCAATATAGATGCAAGTTTACTAATTGTTAAGTTTTTCCACTATTAATCATCCATCATAAATCATATGAATATATCAAATTCACTGGAAGAACAAAGAAAAATGAAAGCGAGAAAAAGACAACCTAAATATATATATCTGAGGTAAGATGTGATGTGACTTAAAATGCTGTGAAATATTATTGGATTTTATGCTTGATGCCACAAGTTCCTGGGTACGTTACTGATAAGCTATCTGTTGCTTAGAGTTACTAAGACCATAAGCTTGGACTTCTTTTCAACATGATAATATGGAATGGTTAAAAATTCTGATTTTTTTTTCCAGAATAGTTGATGGACAAAAATTGAAGACTCATTACTGGGAATTTTACTGAAAACCCCCATCTGGCTGAGAGAAAGACACCATCTGAATTGTTTACAACTTGTATCTGTCACATTAGGAAACGTTTAAATTGAAAAGAACTCCTTAAGAGGCAGAAATACAGCTAATTGAGCAAGTATTTCCCTGATTATTTTCTGTGAAGGCCTATTGTAGGTCAGGCTGTTGTCATCTACATTAGCTACTCTGCTAGTGATTTGGAAAGGCAGAATCCAAACAAATTTGATGGGTCCTTCAGAAACCATCAAATTGTACTGGTATCTCGATCCATTGGAAATGATTGATTTTATATAAACAGAACATTAAAAAAAAAATCAGAAAGCTCTGAACCTTAATAACTTTTATTTTTACTGGGCTGAAGTTGGCAACTACAATATTGTTCTAACCTGAGATGTATCTCACATGTTTTTACCTTAGAGAATTTTTTTCGGAATGTCCTTGCATATTTATATAACTCTCTTCCTACTATAACTGATACCAATTTAAGCACTCAATGACCTGAACTCTTTCTGACCTCCAATTCCTTCCTGAAGTTTTTTTGTAACAAAGATCAGTCTACAGTCTTTTACAGCTGTCAAAATCTCTGCACAACCTCAAGAATAGATGAGAGCATCTCCCAGGCAACAGGCACCAGTCTGGAAATGCTAATGATCCATATTAGCAACTTCCTATCTCTGCGTCTATCTACCACAGTGCATTTCTTAGATCAGAGATGAGGAATTTAGTATAATCTGGATCTGCTGGCTACAAGTCATTTTGTTTGTAGCTCACCATCTGGGTTCCTTGGGCTGCGCACTCAAAACGCAGTGTCAGATTCTGAATCCTGTGCATGCCAAGGTATTGCCTTTTCAAGAGGTGTTTCTCCCAGTTGAGTGTCCATAGGTGCTGACTATTTTTTACTGTAAACTCAAACAGATTAATATATATCTTACCTTATATACAGTTTACCTTGTTAAGAATCAAAATCAGGTGCATATATAGTTGATTAAGTAGAAATTCTGTCAGGCTATATTATCTTTGGGCAGCTAGATGTTTTTACTTAATTCTTTTTTATTTCAAATAGAAGCTGTTAGTTGTCTTAAGGTCACTTTCTTACTCCTTATAGGATGTTTTTTTCCAATTCTCTTGTTTGTCAATAAACTAAACCTGTAAGAGTAGACACCCTAACACAGGGAGATGTGTGTGGGGAAGTTGTCCCCTCTGTAGAATAGATGAGTGAAATATGAAGCTTGGGAAGGTGTTGCTCCAGTGGTTGTGGGTGTAAAATGAAGGATTTCAACTGGAAAGAGGTGTCTGGGTCAGAGAAAGCACAAAGTTATAACTAGATGACTCCAGCTGTGGAGCAAATAAGGAGTACCCCGGGTGTGAGGAAATTGCTGCTCAGATACGCTGTTGTGATCAAGCCCTGAAGCATTGAGTTCTTCAAAGGCACCCAGTAAACAAAAGTTTTTTCTGCTCTTAACTTTGGTGTTGTCTGGTAAATATTTTTCTCTCTGCTGCAACTCTGGGATCACTCATTCTACCTTCACATGCTCAGCCCTGCCTTCTCTGATTCTCAGGGGCTTCTAAGCTCCTAATGTGCCTTACTGAACAGGACTGTGAGAAACCAGCCTCTGATCCTTAATTCTTACAGAATGTGTGTGTGTGTGAGGGAGCACAAGGCAGCAACATTTAAGAACTTCTGGTCTCCAGAAATCTCGTTCTGCCTAAAGTAGCTCACAAAAGTAAGTGTGAACACAAAAGTGTGGAGTCTAAGTTTGAGAAAACAAGTTTCTTGATTCTCAGGATGATGTTTTTACTGGATAGTTCTTGTCAAAGGCTGAGGTATTGTCCTGGAATCCATTATTTTCTGAGGACATTTCACCAGAACTCTCAATAGGAGCAGGAATGTTTTGGGGAGGAGATCAGAAAGTGCCAAGAAACATTTCCTTAAATGTCTGTCCAGAGTTTCTTGAATGATTATATACATATGGCTTCACTTCACTTGATACTTTGGAATATTAGCAGAAAGGGAGACTCAAAACCAAAAGTCAAAATTCTTTTATATGCAAACAGCCTAAAGAGAAGAGTACATTTTCACTGGAAGGATAGATGGAACAATACATGACCTGGAGAAACTGGACAGAGTGTGTAAGATTGTATTAAGTGCTGTTCAGTAACATTTTTTACTGACTGCTTTCTTGAAATAAACAATGAGTTGTTACTGGCATTTTGAATTAATGGACCACTTTCAGATTGGCACAAAATTGTGAATAGGCTAATTATAATTTTCTTTGGTGGAAAGACTATGTAATCTGCATTTAGAACCTCATCTGTAAGAAAGTCCATTAGTTAACACAGAAGATTAAAACTCCTAAATTTGGTGATTTGACATTTTGGTCAACGCTCGGAAGTAAATTTCTTATGCAAACTGTTTGTGTGAGAAATGACTCTTGAATTTTATTCAATAAGATCAAAGAAAGGAGCTGGAATTACAGCAAACATTTATCTATTTCTTTCCACAATTGTAAGAATCTGGTAGACTTTTATTCCTCTGAGCATCAAATAAATCAAATAAGGTTATGTCCTCTTTTGCTCTCAAAGGGCTATTGCAGAAGTTGAATCTGAAACTGAGCTTTAACAAAGTAAAAGCTATTATCTCCATAAATAAGACTATCCATGTATGCTGACCAAAATCCATCCAGGGAAAAAGAAGGTGCCAAAGCCACAGCTAGTATTCAAGTCAACAGTCCAACATTTTGCTGAATCTATAAGAAGTAGTTAAACAAGAAACAATTATCAATTTTCACCATCAAAAGAAATAAACCATTAAGTAAGGCTGTCTACAGAATATGCCTAGCAATGGAATGAGAGCACTGAAGAAAGTTTGGCTGTCTATGAAAGCAAACCTAATGGCACGCTGGGTTGCAACCAGTTTATTGAAACAGAGCAGAGTTGATTAAAAAACCCAATTCTTAGGACCAAATGCTTCTTGTACAATGCCTTTGAGTACTTTTAATAGCTTTTTCTCTCATATTAGGCTAATTAAATAAGCACACTTCATCTATCAGGGGTTAATTTCCTTCCAGTTTTCTGACTCTGCAAATGGTTCAGGTGGATCTAACTGACATAGTTTAAGTCTGCAAGGTATTTGAACACATAATTCTATAAATAAATTTTATAAAGGCATCACTTTTTTTGTGTGTCCCAATTGCAGCTGAATTAATTTGTCTGCTGGGTCATTCATGTGTGCTATTCACTCAGAGAAGTGAATAGCTGGAGTTACAGCTTGCAGGTTACCAGCACTGAAATAATTTAGAACCTTTGTTTCATTATGAACAAATCCAGGCTTGCCAAAGCCTGTTCCTGCTGCTTTTCTCACTTCATTTTGCAGCACAGCTGTTTTAAACTTCCTAAAAGGATTCAAGGCTGATCAGCTGGTATTTATTGGCTTCAGAGAATATGCTAACAGTACATACTTTTGATGCTTAAGAAAAAAGCCATGTTTGTTATTAAACAGTTTTGGAAAATGTTTTAACTAGATTTGAGAGGGTGACAAATAGCTTCTTTAAGAGAATGAACTTTAAAGGAAGTTTTTTCTATTTCTTAAAGGAATGCTTCTTTTGAAAAGATCAGATTTATAAACCTCTCAAAGAGCCAGTACACCAAAAATGCTTTTGTTACTTCATTGGCTACTTGAGATTTCTCTTTTAAGTAGTTCCCAAAAAGAAGACAAGAGGGGAATATGTTTTCTCAAGTGGAACTTTTTCACTTGTGAAAGGTGAAGGGAGAGGGAGGGCAAAGCACAAAGTATACTGCATTCTGCAAGCCTGAGGTTCCAGAAGGCTTTTCAGGAGTCCCAGTTAAGGAAACATCCTGGAGCACCAGTGCTATGGAGAAAGTGATCAAAGCAAAATCTGGGTAGTTAGGATGAGGCTTGATGCCTCTTTCTACCAAACTGTTTCCCATGTCTTTCTCAAGAAGACAACAGTATCTTTGGAGAATCAGTAGAAGTTCCCTTCACCTCTGTTGTGTGTTGGATTCTGTTTCTACTAGATGGTACTGCCAATTTTCAACTACTCATGTGGTGAATTTCAAAAAGCCCCTAAACTAAAAGAAAATGAAAAGGGTTCAACTATTACTCTCATTACCCTACATACTCAGTTCAAATGTTAAAAAATAAAGAGAAATCGTGACATACAAATCCAAATTACATGGGAACTGATTGTTCATCCTAATTAAATCCTTTCACCTGAGTGTGTTCGGTGTTTTTATAATGTTAAGCCCGTGTGCTTTTAATGACCTATGCCTTCTATTCATATGAAGAAAATACATTTTCCTTTTATCTTCCTCAGGTTTTTTTTCTCGCTCAGGATTTTATCAAGTTAATTATTTCACATACATAAGTGAAAGGCCTTAATTACACCAGTTTTCATAAGAACAGCAACACATAATAGAAACTATGAAAACCCATGGGGTCTAATATATGCTTAGTTGACATGAATAACACAGACAATAAGCCTCTCTAGGGCCAATGGGTAAATGATTTTCATACAACATTGGGAATAGATGAATATCATAGGATTTAGGCTGGAAAACAGATGAAATAGATGAAAATCATTTCCATTTAGGCTGGAGAAGCCTCTAGGATTATTGAGTCCAACTTTCCATCACTGCCAAGCCCATCTATAAACCATGTCCCTAAGAACCACATCTGCACCACCTTCAGCTATGGGGATTCAACCACTACCCTGGGCAGCCAGTTCCAATGCTTTCAGCCCTTTCTGTAAAGAATTTCTTTTCTAGTATCCAATCTAAACCTCCCCTGGTACAACTTGAGGCCATTCCCCCTTGTCATACTCCTTGTTTGGGAGAAGAGAATGACCCCCACCTCATTACAACCTCCTTTCAGGCAGCTGTAGAGAGGGATAAGGTCCCCCCTGAGCCTTCTTTTCTCCTGGCTAAACAACTCCAGTTCCCTCAGTCACTCCTCACAGTACTTGTGCTCCAGACCCTTCACCAGTTCCTCTGAACAGGCTCCAGCCCCTCAATGTCTTCCTTGTAGTGAGGGACCCAAAACTGGACACAGGACTTGAGGTGCAGCCTCACCAGTGCCAATTACAGGGGAATGATCACTGCCCTGCTCTTACTGGCTCCACCATGTCTGATACAGGCCAGGATGTCACTGTGCCACCTGGGCACAGCTGGCTCATGTTCACCCGCTGTTGACCAGCACACCCAGGTCCTTTTCTGCTGGGCAGCTTTCCAGCCACTCTGCCCCCAGCCTGTAGCACTGCAGGTTGTGTGCTGGGTTTGTATGGCCAAGCTTTGGTACAAGGAGGGGCTACAGGGGTGGATTCTGTGAGAAGTTGCTAGAAGATTCCTTCATGTCCAGCAGAGCCAGTCTCTGGCAGCTCCCAGGACAGACATGCTCTGGTCAAGGCTGGGCCAATTAAAAATGGTGATAACTTATTTAAGAAGAAGGGAAAAAAAAGTTACTGCACAGATGTAATAGTGGCCAGAGAAGAACAGGGTGAGAATATGTGAGAGGAACAGCCCTGGAAACACCAAGGTCAGTGGAGGAGGAGGAGGTGCTGCAGGCACCAGAGCTGAGATTCCCCTACAGCTCATGGTGCAAATTGTGAAACACCTGCAGCCAGTGAAGGACTATGAGGATGAAGAGATCCACCTGCAGCCTGTGGAGAAAACCCCCCTGGAGCAGGTGGGTGCTTGAGAGAAGGCTGTGATCCCATGGTCTCCAGCCATCATATCACCCACCAGTCCTCCTCTGTTCACAAACACCAGGCGCAGCGGGGCACTTTCCCTAGATAGCTCACTCACCAGCTGTGCCAAGAAGGTATCTGTCACATGCCAGACACCTCCTAAGCTGTTTAATAAGCAAGCCTTACAGCAGTCTCTGAAAGATAAACCATGGCTCTTTCTAAGGAATACTGCAGTCAAATGATGCACCTGAAGGCACTGTGCACTCTCAAATATGGATAGAGTATGGGGAAAGAACAATCCAGACCTGGTGCAATGCTCCTAGGTGTACAGGCATTGCATCCCACTCTTTGGAGCTTTTCATCTTATCCTGGGAAAACCCTGATTAGTCCCTGTGGGATGTCTGTCTTGGCAGGGAGAAAGGGTAGTGTAATTACTGAATTTTCATTAGTAAGATGCTGCAATATTTTCTCTATCCTAAAGAGAGCTAAGAGAAGCACAGGATTTGATTAAATATGAAGAAAAGGGGTAGAAAAATAAATCTGATATTGAGTCCTCTGCTTTAAACCATATGAAGAAGGTCCAGCCTCACCTGGGTTTATTTTAGAGAAAAAGATTGTGCTGTAGTGCTGGGAAGTACACATACGTATATGTTTGTCTCCTAGTTATGAGAGAGAATGGGGGAATGGATACAAATATAATATATTCTTCTCCCAAATTCTTGTTTTTAAAACATCTTGCTAGCATACATATGGCTTATTAACATATTTTTGACTATGAAGTTTTCATTGGAATCTGTAGAAGGTCTCTGGTTAGTTCAAATCCAAAATGGTTAATATCAGAGTTACTAGTTCATACTAAGTTCATTACATAGTGATAGTTCATTACATAGTAAACATTAGTAAGTTCATGTCTCTGTTTTTTTCTTGTTTTCTTCCCTTAAATGATAAGTCACATGTAAGTTTATGTAGCCACAGGCAAACACAAGAACTTAAATGAAAAACCCAGTCCCAAACCCTCTTCTCTCCTGGTTAAAAGTGCTCAGTCACAGTAAGCCAAATGGTAGAGTGGAGTTCTTTCCACCATTTTAAGGAGGAAATTTGTATAAGAATATAATTTTATTCTAACCATACTAAGCAATGTATCTAGTGTGAAATTAAATGCAATTATGTACTATGAAACACTTGAACATGGAACAATTACTTTTTATTTAACTTAACTTTTAAGTAATTTAACTTCAAATGCAAAAGGGATCAAAATATACTTTCCTGATTGAATACCC